>CAUEHQ010000526.1:0-25721 GCA_958510825.1 Brachypterus glaber
TTTTGGTTATTGTACCGCCCCCAATGCCGTCCCCAGAAACAATAAACGTGATAAAAAATGCAAATATGGGGTAATTTCGTCCACCAGTCACTCAGGGTAGGTGCGGTCACTCGTCCTCTTCAAGACAAAGTGGCTTTGGTTATTTTACCGCCCCCAATGCTGCCCCCAGAAACAATAAGCGTTATAAAAAATGCAAATATGGGGCAATTTCGTGCGGTCACTCAGGGTGGGTGCGGTCACTCATCCTCTTTAAGACAAAGTGGTTTAGGTTGTTGTAACGCCCTCAATGCCGCCCCAAAAAACAATAAACTTGATAAAAATGCAAATAGGGGGCAATTTCGTGAGGTCACTTAGGGTAGGTGCGGTCACTGGTCCTCTTTAGCACAAAGTAATTTTCGATGTTGTACCGCCCCCAATTTCGCCCCCAGAGACAATAAACGTGATAAAAAATGCAAATATGGGTCAATTTTGTTTGGTCAGTTAGGGTAGGTGCGGTCACTCGTCCTCTTCACGACAAAGTGGTGTTAGTTGTTGTACCGCCCCCAATGCTGCCTCCAGAAACAATTAACATGATAACATGAATTGGGGGCGGTACAACATCCAAAATTACTTTGTACTAAAGAGGACCAGTGACCGCACCTACCCTGAGTGACCGCACGAAATTGCCCCATATGTGCATTTTTTATCACGTTTATTGTTTTTGGGGGCGGCATTGAGGGCGTTACAACAACCTAAACCACTTTGTCTTGAAGAGGATGAGTGACCGCACCCACCCTGAGTGACCGCACCAAATTACCCCATATATGAATTTTTATCACGTTTATTGTTTCTGGGGCGACATTGGGGGCGGTACAATAACCATAACCACTTATACGTGAAGAAGTCGAGTGACCGCAACTACCCTAAGTGACCGCGCAAAATTGCCCCATATTTGCATTTTTTATCACGTTTTTTGTTTCTGGGGGCGGCATTGGGGGCGGTACAATTACCAAAACCACTCTGTCTTGAAGAGGACAAGTGACCGCACCTACCCTGAGTGACCGCACCAAGTTGCCCCATATTTGCATTTTTTTATCACGTTTATTATTTCTGGGGGTGGCATTGGGGCGGTACAACATCCAAAACCAATATGTCCTGAAGAGGACGAGTTACCGCACCTACCCGGAGTCACCGCACAAATTGCCCCATACTTGCATTTTTTATCACGTTATTTATTTCTGGGGGCGGCATTGGAGGCGGTACAACAACTAATATCACTTTGTCGTGAAGAGGACGAGTGACCGCACATACTCAGAAAGACCGCACAAAATTGCCCCATATTGGCATTTTTTATCACGTTTATTGTTTCTGGGGGCGGCAGTGGGGGCGGTGCAACAACCAAAACCACTTTGTCGTGAAGAGGATGAGTGACCACACCTACCCTGAGTGACCGCACCAAATAGTCCCATATTTGCAAAATTTGTTGGGTGTGAGGGCGGCGCTGGGGGCGGTATTTTGACTCAAAGTATTCTATTCAGTAGAGCACATGTGACCGCACCTACCCTGAGTGACCGCACTCAATTGATTTGATATTCACCAAATAATATTTTTTTTAAATTATTTTGAGTGTGATCATCAAATTAGGTAGTTCCTATTCTAAGCGGGTGAAAGAGGGAGGTTAACTTAGACTTATACGCGTACGGGGGGTGATGGGGAGACGAGGGGGAATGTAAAATTTATCATAAAATTTTATTATCACTAGGTGAGTATGCAACCTAATTTTAGTTTTAAATTATCTTGTGGGGGTAAAAAATGGATTTTTGAAATTTTAGGGGTGGGGGGTTTGGGGGTAAGTTTTATACAAAATTGTAATGTTAGCCGAGTTAAGCAAGTTTTGCATATTTTACCCTTCTAGTTAGTTTCTAAGTGGTCGAAAAAGCCTTTGGCAGATTTGCAATAAAAAAATAAATAAATAAATAAACAAACATTGCAAGTTAAATAACAGGTTGTAAAAGCACTAACAGTTACTTTCAGCAACCTCTAAAACTCCAATATACAAAACGGGGCTGGACTCATTCTTATCTTTGAGCTGAGCGTGATGCTTATTTTTCAAGGTCATTTGTGAGCGTTGGGTGAAAAATACACAAAGACCTAATAGAATAATTTTATGTAGAATTTAATGGAGAATATAATTAGTTCTTTAACATTTTCTCGTTGGAGTAACGGTTTACGAGATAAACTCAGAAAAGCGCCAGGAAGTCACGTTTGGGGGTGGTTTTTTCAGCAAAAGGGGATGAAGCTCCCCCCGGGAAGGTGGGAACTCTTCGGATCTGTATTTGGGTTCCTACTGGGAGTTCACAACCAAAATTTCAAAACTTTATAAATTATTTCTTCTATTCGTGGTTTTTTCGTCTAAATTGCTTCGACTAATCCACTAAAAATGTCCTACCTCAATATCACGATCTCAAATTAAAATTTAATACAAATTAGATAAGTTGATCTGGCAACACTGTTCTCTCATACATACACTTTGGGTGTGTAATTAGCACAAGTTATCGTGGTGTGACAATAGCACATTTTATCATATACAGATGGGAGTGACAAGTACGTCAATTATAATGGGCGTCACTTTGACATTAAACATCTATATATATATATATATATATATATATATATATATATATATATATATATATATATATATATATATAAATATATATAAAGGGATATTGTTCAGCCCAATGAATATACTAATAGGATGCTGTTCAGCCTCTGAAGACTTTGTTCATCCCACCTACGGGCTGAACAAGGAATCGAGGTGTATATCAACGCCATACGCCAAGGCAAACGCCAAGGCAAGGTACGAAGCGTTTAAATACAAAATATAGGCCGGGCCGAATAACGTATGGTTTTCATCTCCAATATACAGCCACTTGGTTCATATAATCTAACTGTAGGGGGCGCTTTTTGTATATTATTTTATACAGAAAATTTTTATACAACCGTTGTTGAGCCCACCATATAAACATATCTTTGTTCAGCCCAAAACTTGGCAACCTTTGGATAGACATAATTTATATATTTAATATACAGCGTATAGGGTTATAATACCAAAATGTGCGTTTACAGTATTTATACAGTTGGATTTAGCATAATCAGTAATGCTAAGTAATAAAATCCTTTTAAGAGATTATTCTGCTTTAGATGCTCAAAAAAAAACAGCTATTTGTGTTAATTTTCTAATTAAGAATGTATCATAGATATTGATATAAAATTTGTTGAGCTTCATAAATACACTCTCGAGATACATAAAACAATTTTTTTTAAACGCTTTTTATACAAAAAAACAAGCCGTGAATGTCTTCACGGCTTGTTACGGCTACGCATTCCATTACATATTATTCACAGTAAATGGTATATCCCAAAAAAAATATTAAAAAAAAGTAACAAAAAAATACTTTTTTTAAGTGCTTTTTTAAAAAACAATATCATTGAAAAAAAAATTTTCTTAAAAAAAAAGTTTCCAAAAAAAACTTTTGTACAATTTTTCAATTTTTTCTATTAATTTTTTTTTTGCGAAAAACGAAAAATTTTTTTTTTTATTCTAAAAAAATTTTTAACCAATTTGAGAAAATTCGAAAAAATCAAGTTGCCTTGTGCTTGTTGGTGAGAATTATCCGGATTGTTTTTTTTTTAAATTATTTTTACCAAGAATGTCGATTTTGGAAAAAAATAATCTAATAGATTTTAATGTTAAAATGTTCTATGTTCTATGTTCAGCTTTTGATCTCACTCAAAATTAGTTACATACCCTATTAATTAAGTACTATAACTATTCTATAAATAGAAGTAAACCATAAAAATTAAAGAAAACCCAAATTATTCTTTAGTTTTTTAATAAAATACTGTTTTTATTAAAAATTCTGTCATCACCGCGTCCATTTTGACGTTTGTAAGAAATGTAAAACTAGCTATTGTTTATTTTTAATAGGCATACTTAGGCCATGGCTACCTATTATTTTAGTATTAAGAAAACTTAATCTTAATATTTTTGACATAATTTTTCTCAAAATTATAGATTTTTATTTAAAAATAAAAGGTGTCGGATAAAATTAAATTCTCAACTCGTGTATTAAGAAAATAACTATTTTTCTCAGATAATGTTGGAGGGAGGGACTCAGATAAGGAAGAACATAAATAAAAACTCTCTTACTCAGTAAAAATCAAATCTATATCTGTATCTTCTGATGAGTAAATTTTCTACAAATACGCAAAATAGAAAAGAAAAATAAAACTTCATATAACAATTGTTTTTATATAATTATTAAGAAAGTAAGAAAATTTAAAATACCGCTGCCACCCCACGCTATTAATTAATGAGAGTGAATTTTGGGACACGAGCCAAAAGGCGAGTGACCTAATCACTTGAATGATTAATAGCTATTATACGCGAGTAGAATACTATACTTTATTCACGGCCGTGATTAATAGGCCTATTAATCACAGGTCTGTAAAAACAACCGTTTAAAATTTGAAACAACCGTGGATAAAGTATAGTCTTCCACTCGCGTATAATAGCTATTAATCAATGAGGGTGAATTTTGGGACACGAGCCGAGAGGCGAGTGACCTAATCACCCGAATGATTTATTATAAGCTCATTGAATAATATACTATTATCTGTTAGGGTTTCATATAATACACCATATGGGTGCTATAATGAAATTTCAAAATTAAGAAGGGTCAGCTGTGATTTGTCTGCCGAATTTAGAGGATTTTTTTGCATAAAAATGCCTAAATACTTAAATAGACAAAACGGTATAAAAACTTATTTCATCACAAGACTATTTTAAATACTTCTATTAGAAAATGTGTTAAAAAAACGATTTAGTCATATAGTGGCGGATCCACTGGGAGGGGGGTGTAGCCACATATTCTTGGTGATGAAAAGTAAATATTAATATTGATTTTTGGCTGTCAAAAAATAATAAGAAATATAGACAGATTTATAAAAAGTTAAATATATCTGAAGTTTATTATAATTAGTAGTATAACATTACAAATTCGTGACCCCGACTGCTCACGATGGCGTTGAACGATGGACAACAGCAACAAGCTTTACAGGAACCAGTTCAAAACCCTCGACTTCAGGTAGATGAGGTTAAAAACGTCAAGTTACCTCCTTTTTGGCATGTTAATCCAGCATTGTGGTTCGCACAAGTTAAAGCACAATTTTACGCAAACAGAGTACATGCTGACAACACGTAACACTACACAGTAGTGGCCGCTTTAGAATCATCTATTTTACAACAAGTTTCAGGCTTTATTGCAGAACCAGAAAATAAGTATGAAGCTTTGAAACAACAAATGATCTCTCGTTTTACCGATAGCGAAGACAAACAGTTAAAAAAGTTATTGACAGAAATGGACCTCGGAGACAAAAAACCAAGTTCTCTTCTACGATAAATGAAAACTTTAGCTGGAAATAAGGTTAGCCAAGACGTACTGAAAACACTATGGCTTCAACGCATGCCCGTTCGAGTACAAGTTGTTTTATCTGTAAGTGAGGGAATCGATCTTACAAGAATGGCTCAATTGGCTGACAAAATTTTAGAAATAAGTGAACCCATAAATATTATTTCTGAAATAAATATTCAAGAAAAGACTTCCGCCATTGCCGAGCTAGAACAAAAGGTGGATTATCTAACCGAATTAGTAAAAAAACTCCAAAGATCCAGGTTTAGAACTCCAAATCGAAATTTAAACCCAGGTGAATCCAAAATATGTTATTACCACAGAGAATTCAAAAATCAAGCGACAAAGTGTCAACAACCCTGCAGTTTTGTGACGGAAAACTAAAACCGTTATCGTATGTGGTGAGCGATGATGGAAACCAAAACCGCTTAGCTTTATCTGATAAAAAGTCGTTTACATCCAACAAAACTACGGCAGATCTAAATCTTTACGCTGCAAATGGTACTGTAATCAAAACATTTGGTCAAAAATTTCTGCAGGTGTTTTGGTCTAAGAAGAATGTTTAAATGGAATTTTACAATCGCTGATGTAGATAAAAAAATCATAGGTGCTGATTTTCTAAAGTACTTTAATCTCCTAGTAGATTTATGCAACAGAAAACTCATCGATGGGCATAAACTCTTTACATTCGATGGAAAGCTTCAACAATCAAAGCACTTGAATATTTCCACCATAGACAAGAATATCTCAGTAGAAAATCCACGGATTGCACATCTACTACAAGAATTCAAGACTATAACCCATCCATCGTCTATTCCCACAACACCAGCTCATGATGTAGTCCATCACATTCATGCCAATGGTCCTCCAGTAGTAGAACGTGCTCGCAGACTTCCCCCTGATAAATTTAAAGCAACAAAAGCAGAATTTGCTTACATGTTAGAACAAGGTATCTGCAGTCCTTCAAACAGTCAATGGGCAAACCCACTACATCTAGTAGCTAAGAAAAATGGCCAATGGAGGGCTTGTGGAGATTATCGTCGAGTAAATAATGTCACAATTCCTGACAGATATCCTGTGAGACACATTCACGACTTCACACAGGGTCTACAAGGTAAAAAGGTTTATTCTATTTTAGACCTAGTCAGAGCTTTTAACAATATACCTATTGCCAAAGAGCATGTCCATAAAACTGCAATAATAACCCCCTTTGGACTCTTCGAATTTAATAAAATGGGATTTGGGCTGAGAAATTCAGCACAAAGCTTTCAACGCTTTATGGATTATGTTTTGAAAGATTTGGATTTTTACTACTGCTACATCGATGACATCCTCATAGTATCAAGTAGTTTTGAAGAACATCTTCGACACCTGGAGTTAGTGTTTGAAAAATTACAAAAATTTGGTTTGATTATCAACTTATCAAAATGTAAGTTCAACCTAGAAGAAGTCGACTATCTAGGTTTCACAATTTCTGAAAAAGGAACCAAACCACCATCTTCAAGAGTAGATGAAGCATTTAAGTTCAAAACAATCGCCTCAAATTTTTACATTTGAATCTTGAAAAGTATAAATAATAGTGCTTTCTGAAGCCTTATTTAATTAATTAGGTACCTAGTACTTTCTTAATTACAAACGTTTCTTCATTTTTAGGACATTTTGATGCTTAAAATCTCACATGTGTTATTTTAAATGTTTAACAAATAATTATTACTTACCCCAAGGAAAGTCTAGCGTTAGTGAAAAAAAAATCGACGTTTTATATCCAAAAAATATAATTTCTGTCAAAAAAAAACCTGTCTGTCGGTCTGTCTGTCAGTCTGTCTGTCCGGGAAAATTGTGACCACGATAACTCAGGAACGCTTCGAGCTAAAGACTTTAAATTTCGACCACAGGTTAATTATCCAAAGTTCTAGGCTGGGATTTTTTTTGGTAAAAATGAGTGGGGTAAGGGGTAAAATGGGGTAAAAATAATTGTGTTTCATTTTTTTTTTCTCGTTTTTCGAAAAAAGAAACTTTTTTGCATATATATTTTTTTTTAATAAAAACATTTTTTTTTTCAAATTTTTTTGTTTTCCAAAAAACATTTTGTTGTTGTTATTTTAATGAACTTAGAGCTACAGTGAAAACTATTATTTTGTTGGCAGTGGTATTTTTTATTACTATACATATTATAAAAGAAGAATTAAATTGTTTTAATTTTTGTTTTGCTTCCATGACAAGAGGCTTAAGTCCTTTATACATAATGAATGAAATATCTGTGCATCTTTTTTTGTTGTAGTTTGTATAATATTTACTATTTTCTGTCGGGTCACCAAAAAGTTAAATTAAGCTTATTTTTTAAAAATCATATATAACTGGCAAAAGTTACTATTAAATGCATTTTGTTATGATTTGTTTAAGGGTGAATATATTTCTAGAGGATAAAAGCTGTCCCTGGCTAAAAAAATATATTTCTGCTAAATAAATACTGTTTTTTTGCTTTAATATCAATAAGGACATTTTATTCTAATAAAAGCAACCATTTATGCTTTGTTTTGTACTTTTGTTTTGACGCGGGAATAAAAAAACTAGAGCAAATGTCAGTCTGTAAAAACAACCGTTTAAAATTTGAAACAACCGTGGATAAAGTATAGTCTTCCACTCGCGTATAATAGCTATTAATCAATGAGGGTGAATTTTGGGACACGAGCCGAGAGGCGAGTGACCTAATCACCCGAATGATTTATTATAAGCTCATTGAATAATATACTATTATCTGTTAGGGTTTCATATAATACACCATATGGGTGCTATAATGAAATTTCAAAATTAAGAAGGGTCAGCTGTGATTTGTCTGCCGAATTTAGAGGATTTTTTTGCATAAAAATGCCTAAATACTTAAATAGACAAAACGGTATAAAAACTTATTTCATCACAAGACTATTTTAAATACTTCTATTAGAAAATGTGTTAAAAAAACGATTTAGTCATATAGTGGCGGATCCACTGGGAGGGGGGTGTAGCCACATATTCTTGGTGATGAAAAGTAAATATTAATATTGATTTTTGGCTGTCAAAAAATAATAAGAAATATAGACAGATTTATAAAAAGTTAAATATATCTGAAGTTTATTATAATTAGTAGTATAACATTACAAATTCGTGACCCCGACTGCTCACGATGGCGTTGAACGATGGACAACAGCAACAAGCTTTACAGGAACCAGTTCAAAACCCTCGACTTCAGGTAGATGAGGTTAAAAACGTCAAGTTACCTCCTTTTTGGCATGTTAATCCAGCATTGTGGTTCGCACAAGTTAAAGCACAATTTTACGCAAACAGAGTACATGCTGACAACACGTAACACTACACAGTAGTGGCCGCTTTAGAATCATCTATTTTACAACAAGTTTCAGGCTTTATTGCAGAACCAGAAAATAAGTATGAAGCTTTGAAACAACAAATGATCTCTCGTTTTACCGATAGCGAAGACAAACAGTTAAAAAAGTTATTGACAGAAATGGACCTCGGAGACAAAAAACCAAGTTCTCTTCTACGATAAATGAAAACTTTAGCTGGAAATAAGGTTAGCCAAGACGTACTGAAAACACTATGGCTTCAACGCATGCCCGTTCGAGTACAAGTTGTTTTATCTGTAAGTGAGGGAATCGATCTTACAAGAATGGCTCAATTGGCTGACAAAATTTTAGAAATAAGTGAACCCATAAATATTATTTCTGAAATAAATATTCAAGAAAAGACTTCCGCCATTGCCGAGCTAGAACAAAAGGTGGATTATCTAACCGAATTAGTAAAAAAACTCCAAAGATCCAGGTTTAGAACTCCAAATCGAAATTTAAACCCAGGTGAATCCAAAATATGTTATTACCACAGAGAATTCAAAAATCAAGCGACAAAGTGTCAACAACCCTGCAGTTTTGTGACGGAAAACTAAAACCGTTATCGTATGTGGTGAGCGATGATGGAAACCAAAACCGCTTAGCTTTATCTGATAAAAAGTCGTTTACATCCAACAAAACTACGGCAGATCTAAATCTTTACGCTGCAAATGGTACTGTAATCAAAACATTTGGTCAAAAATTTCTGCAGGTGTTTTGGTCTAAGAAGAATGTTTAAATGGAATTTTACAATCGCTGATGTAGATAAAAAAATCATAGGTGCTGATTTTCTAAAGTACTTTAATCTCCTAGTAGATTTATGCAACAGAAAACTCATCGATGGGCATAAACTCTTTACATTCGATGGAAAGCTTCAACAATCAAAGCACTTGAATATTTCCACCATAGACAAGAATATCTCAGTAGAAAATCCACGGATTGCACATCTACTACAAGAATTCAAGACTATAACCCATCCATCGTCTATTCCCACAACACCAGCTCATGATGTAGTCCATCACATTCATGCCAATGGTCCTCCAGTAGTAGAACGTGCTCGCAGACTTCCCCCTGATAAATTTAAAGCAACAAAAGCAGAATTTGCTTACATGTTAGAACAAGGTATCTGCAGTCCTTCAAACAGTCAATGGGCAAACCCACTACATCTAGTAGCTAAGAAAAATGGCCAATGGAGGGCTTGTGGAGATTATCGTCGAGTAAATAATGTCACAATTCCTGACAGATATCCTGTGAGACACATTCACGACTTCACACAGGGTCTACAAGGTAAAAAGGTTTATTCTATTTTAGACCTAGTCAGAGCTTTTAACAATATACCTATTGCCAAAGAGCATGTCCATAAAACTGCAATAATAACCCCCTTTGGACTCTTCGAATTTAATAAAATGGGATTTGGGCTGAGAAATTCAGCACAAAGCTTTCAACGCTTTATGGATTATGTTTTGAAAGATTTGGATTTTTACTACTGCTACATCGATGACATCCTCATAGTATCAAGTAGTTTTGAAGAACATCTTCGACACCTGGAGTTAGTGTTTGAAAAATTACAAAAATTTGGTTTGATTATCAACTTATCAAAATGTAAGTTCAACCTAGAAGAAGTCGACTATCTAGGTTTCACAATTTCTGAAAAAGGAACCAAACCACCATCTTCAAGAGTAGATGAAGCATTTAAGTTCAAAACAATCGCCTCAAATTTTTACATTTGAATCTTGAAAAGTATAAATAATAGTGCTTTCTGAAGCCTTATTTAATTAATTAGGTACCTAGTACTTTCTTAATTACAAACGTTTCTTCATTTTTAGGACATTTTGATGCTTAAAATCTCACATGTGTTATTTTAAATGTTTAACAAATAATTATTACTTACCCCAAGGAAAGTCTAGCGTTAGTGAAAAAAAAATCGACGTTTTATATCCAAAAAATATAATTTCTGTCAAAAAAAAACCTGTCTGTCGGTCTGTCTGTCAGTCTGTCTGTCCGGGAAAATTGTGACCACGATAACTCAGGAACGCTTCGAGCTAAAGACTTTAAATTTCGACCACAGGTTAATTATCCAAAGTTCTAGGCTGGGATTTTTTTTGGTAAAAATGAGTGGGGTAAGGGGTAAAATGGGGTAAAAATAATTGTGTTTCATTTTTTTTTTCTCGTTTTTCGAAAAAAGAAACTTTTTTGCATATATATTTTTTTTTAATAAAAACATTTTTTTTTTCAAATTTTTTTGTTTTCCAAAAAACATTTTGTTGTTGTTATTTTAATGAACTTAGAGCTACAGTGAAAACTATTATTTTGTTGGCAGTGGTATTTTTTATTACTATACATATTATAAAAGAAGAATTAAATTGTTTTAATTTTTGTTTTGCTTCCATGACAAGAGGCTTAAGTCCTTTATACATAATGAATGAAATATCTGTGCATCTTTTTTTGTTGTAGTTTGTATAATATTTACTATTTTCTGTCGGGTCACCAAAAAGTTAAATTAAGCTTATTTTTTAAAAATCATATATAACTGGCAAAAGTTACTATTAAATGCATTTTGTTATGATTTGTTTAAGGGTGAATATATTTCTAGAGGATAAAAGCTGTCCCTGGCTAAAAAAATATATTTCTGCTAAATAAATACTGTTTTTTTGCTTTAATATCAATAAGGACATTTTATTCTAATAAAAGCAACCATTTATGCTTTGTTTTGTACTTTTGTTTTGACGCGGGAATAAAAAAACTAGAGCAAATGTCAGTTGTGTGACGCGTTCCTACCTCAAATTGCCGTATATTATTCGTGATTTTAATTGATATATTGGACATATAATCTGTAATATATTAAAATTAAATTAAGAAATACCTAAATAAATAATTCTTGTCAAAGGTATCTTAAAAAAATTGCTACACGACATAACTAATCAAAAACTGTCCCCTTAGAATTGAGTCAGTTATGTGACACCGCTTGTTAGTTCCAATATAAATTTACGAAAGGCATCAAGCTTTGCACATAGCTTTTAATAAACGAGTAATAATTAACTAACTATAAATAAAGTTGTAATTTTAGTTAAAAAAGTGCCTTACGAATGCAGTGTTGCATTTTATACTAAGAAACAGGTACGTATTTTTATTATGTTCAGTTATGTGACGGGGTTTATTCGTTTGCAAGCAAAAAAAATGAGACAACCATTTATATTTATATCAGAACTGCGGACCGCTTGGAGATAAGCTTACTTTTGCCAGAAAACCATTACTAGAAGATATTTAATTTAAACATCATTTTTTTCAGTTGTATGACATTGGAAAAAATTCAGAAATAAGTTCTAGACTTTTAACATTAAAAAATAGCTACGACCCTCCTAAGGGTACCACTAAAAAGTAGTTTTTATTTAATATCTCTGGAATCCTCTGAACTACAATAACGATTTTTAGCACATGCCTTAACATTGATAAAGGCTATACTTTTTGTAATTTTTATTTGGTAATTTTAACCAGGGACGTGCAAAATGGGGGTCCATGGCACGTTTTTGCCCCAAACTTTTTATCTGTATTTTTTTACATTTTTTCAATAAAATATGATTCTTTAGTTAAAAATAAATTAAAAAGGTACTCTTTATCTAATGTCCTAGCTCCAACCGTTTTCGAGAAATTTGCAGTTTTATAGAAATTTTCATATCATTTTATGATTAAAAAAAACGAGTAAATATTAAACTTTTACACACACATTACGTGAAATTTTTTCTTTCGAATTTTGATCTTGGTTTTGTCCCGTAGAAAAATATTTACCCTTAAGTTAATTTACTAATTTACTATTTTCTGTCGGGTCACCAATAAGTTAAATTAAGCTTATTTTTGTTTAAATTATACATAACTGGCAAAAGTTACTGTTAAATGCATTTTGTTATGATTTTTTCAAGTTAATATTATTTGGGTAATTCCATGGTTAGTGTCGTTACAGCCGCATAAAAATGACTTTCTTTTAAATATTTTGTTATATTATTATTTTTTCACAAACAGTATTTAAAAATTATAAATAACAAACAATCTTTAATAATAATATAATAAAATATCTAAAAAAGTGTATTTTTTTCTGCGGTAGTTACCATGGAATTACATATTTACTATTTACTATTTTATGTCGGGTCACCAAACTGTAAAATTCAGGTTATTTTAAAAAAATCATATATAAATGACACAAACTTATATTTTTTGATTGTTTTATTTATTTATTTAAAAACGCATTTATTTTAAAACTAGCGGTAAATACGTACAGATAAGATAAGTAGGCTGTAAAGTCCTAAACCAAGCAAACCAATAAAAAAAACAAAAATGCTATCAAATATTATTTTCAGATGCTTTTAGGTAAAATATATTATAATTTCAAATTATTTGGTTACAATCCATGCTTTCTTGTTTTTTTTTTTTGCTATATGTTTAAAATGTTTTTTTAATATTACCTTTTTTATTAAAAATGTTCTAAATTTATTGTAGTCCAATAATATTTTGGTTTTGCGTAATTTACTTTGTAATATTCGTGGTATTATAGTTTTGTCCATCTAGATTACCATCTCAGACCAGTTTGCGCTGGTATCCTGTTAATCAGTTATGCTAACATTGCTATCAGTAATTGGTATATAATAAGGTTTAAATTTTAAAAAATAACAATAATGGAATTGGATTTATAGTTTTTCATTTTGCTTTCCTATTTTGACAATTTTCAAAAGTTTTGTTAGTGAAAAAAAAAATATTTTTTTTCCTTATCTTGCGTTTTGTGTAGTTTTATGTCGTTTCATGTCAAACAACATTGATTTTGAGCAAACAAAATTATCGGTGGGTCAGTCGGTAAGGGAACGTTCAAGTATTATATTAAACGATAACGCTAGGTTGGACTTTTTTAAATATATAAAAGTCCAAACCAAAAATTTTATTGTTTGGACTTTTTGTTGCTCTGCAAGTATATTTTAATTTATTATAAGCTAAAATTAAGCAAAATAATTTTAATATAATGAGATATATAAATATAATTATTAAAAACATATATTCTCTACGTTTACCCTTATTTTTCTCCCTAATCCAATTAGGAAAAATTAATTTTCTAAACACCGTTTTATAGCTTAAACATTTCTCTACAAAATAAAAAAAACTGAACTTTCAATCTCTAGTAATAAAGCTGGAAATTAATTTTGACCGCGGCCGCTACGTTTTATCCCGCTGTGCACCTCCCCCCACGAAAAAAACCTCGGATCGTCCCTGATAATATAAACTATTTTTTAAAGACATATTTAATCGTTACTTTAATTTTACACAAAATGCCGTTTTCCACCAGAAAATAATAATAATAATAAAAACGTTATGCATTAAGATACAGAAAAAGGATCTCGCTCAGCTCTTTTCGGGGGACAAAAACAGAATAGTTGTTGAAATTAGTTGCATAAGTTCCGTCCACCAAAAAGTCTGGTCTTTCGCAAGTTCACAAAAAAATATCTTAATAACTAATTAATTTAAAAGAAAAAAATCTAACACAAAAAAAATCAAAAAAAAAAAAAAATTAAAATAAATCAGTATAAAAATCAAATACACATATAATTATTATTTTATAGTCAGAAGTATACTATGGTTCAATAAAATCATCAAAATAATCAGTAATTTTCCAGCAATTTTTTTTTGTTGCTTTTTAAATTTAGAGTATGGTAACAATCTCATTTCGTAATCCAGTCCATTATAGAATTGCACAAGGTTGTATAGAAAATATCGCTCATAAAATGCTGAGTAATAACGTGGTAAAACTAAGGTATCTTTTTTCCTGATATTAACAGTATGCAAATCTCCTCTTTATGTTATTTTGCTATGTAAGTAAGTTGGGACATTGCCAGTAAGAACTTTATGAAATAATCAAAAACTATGAAGTTTTCGTCTTTTCTGCAGTTTAATTCCTTAATTTTGTTTGAGATTCTGTTTTCTAATACCAAATATAAATCTTAAAGAAGAATTTTGAATTTTTTGAATTCTTAAAACGCAATAAAAACACCTAAATTTTTAGTTTCATCTACCCTTGGAATATCTATGTTATTTAAATTTACATTAAAATCCAACCATCTTTGTGAAGCTAGTTTCCTTCCTATTATAAGAAGTTTAAATTTATTCGGGTTTAAAAACAAAGAATGGTCTCTGGCGCCATTAGATAACCTTTTCAGATCTTCATTAATGTAGTCACTAGCCATCTGAGCAAAGATTATTGTATAAATAATGTAAAGTAATGGACCCACTTACACTTGATTGATTGATTGATGAAGAGAAACAAGATGAGGATTCGTACCTCAAACACTACGGCCACCTGCGGGCCTATTGTGTTGTTCTTGGGTCTCTTGCTAGCCAAACAGCTTCGTTTCCTTTATCAGGCTTACAATTCTGTTTACTAGATTTGCATTGGAGAGCATAGCTTCTGGGTTACCATTTCCCGGTTGCCGGTGTCTCCAGCGATGTAGAGCCAGGCAGGCAGTCAAAGAGAACATACTGTTTCCGCCTCCTCATTACATAGTAGGCATATTGGCTCATCCCTATACAAACGGATGGTATGAATGTGTTTCATCAGGTGGCAGTGACCAGTTATTAGACCTATCATCTTCCTAAGGTGGTCCCTGCCAAGATGTAGAAGGTTCTTAGTTAGTGTTAGCTTACACTTACAAAACTTTATTATACCTAGTAATTTATTTAGTCACTAATAATAATTATTATTAAATAAAAAGTTCTTTTTTATATTTAATATTATACAAATATTTATAGTATAATTATTTCTTTAGTCTAAACTAACTAAATATGTTGATGTATCGAGATAAAGGGGATTTTATTATCTCGGTTGAATGTACAGCTAAGCGTTAACATTGACATTGAAATGTACAGATAAAAGTACTATCAACATAGCTACGATAAATATAGAAAATAAAGTACAACGCAAATGCTTAATTTTTAAGTGGATGTCTTGCGGAATCTGTAGTCATGGCCGCGCGGTGTTTTTGAAACAGGGAAAGCAGAGAGAAAATTTGGCGCCCTCAGAAGAAGATTTTGTGGGGGGAGAGAAGGTCAAAAATTACAACATTTTTTAGCCTAAAAATGCAACTTTTTTCACGACTAAAAAAAGCTTTGTCTGTGAGACTTTGTACTAGTAAATTTTTTTTTGCCCCTTACCATAATTAAAAATTTTGATGACTAAAAAAAAGGTCCTTACCTACAAAAAAGCTTTGTCGGTGAGAGTTTGTACATGTAAAAAAAGTTTTACCCCCCTAACCAAAATTTTGATGACTAAAAAAAGGACCTGACCTTTTGCTGAAATATGCAACTTTTGTATTTTGAATTCCTCTTATATAAAACTTTTGTCTGAATCCCTAAAATATACAATTTTGTCTGAATCCCTGAAATATGCAACTTTTTTCTTCGACAAAAAAGTTAAAAGGAAAACAAAATGTCCCCACCTTTTCGTGAAATATGCAACTTTTGTATTTTAAATCTATAAAATATACAACTTTTGTTTTGGATCAATAAAATATGCAAAATAGGTGGGGGGGACGCTCCCCCCATCCCCCCATAGTTACGGCCCTGGGCGCCCTTATGTCACAAGTTGTCTCAAAAAAAGCTACTTACAAAATATAATATCATAACTAAAAACTGTTCTTCATCACTCAGTTTTATGCCCTTCGGCTACCGTTTTTGGAGAGTTGAATCTGTTTTGGGCCTGGCTCTGACATACCCCACCTGTAAAACAGGTACTACTGAAAGTATCCTAAAATCGACCGTAATTTTTTTACATCATTTATTTTCACAAAATTTAAGTATCTATGCCAGTTAAAATTTTTAATTATGGTGTATGGATTGGAAACATGTGCAGAAAAAGATGGTATAAAACATAGAACGCTGCCTAAAAAATGGAATAGTCATTTAGTAGGGAAGCACCGAAATTAATAGTTGTAGTTACACTCCGTTGTATAAAACACCTTGTAGGTCCTTAAGGAGTATCAATAAATATAAATCCTTTGAGGCTTATCGAGGTCAGTAGATATCTTGTATTTTTTTATACTATCAAATTATATTAGTGTCCTTCGATTATACAATTAATAAACAAATATCGGGACAAGGCCTTTAAATAAAAACACTAAGTTTTATGCACTAGCGACGTTTCGTCTTTAATTAAGACTTTATCAAGCTAAAAGAGTGAAAAGGACCTTATGTAATAACACAAAAAAAGGTATATAACTTTAAAAAAAATAATAAAAAAGTCTACTTTTTAATCTTATGCCAGATTAGAAAAATATTTACCTTAGCATACTTAAAACACTACATTTAACATAAATATTATTTAAATAAACAATTACTAACAATAAACAAAAATATAGAACCGTACACGTAGACATATTTCAAATTAACTGTATGTGTTTATTCCTCTTTCTTATCACAAGAACACCTATATGTATTCTTCTTTAACACATCGAGAACTATCAACTAAAAAAACACAAAAAAAATTCATTCACTACCCATCAAGAGGCTAGGTTACATGATTTTTTTTAATCATTATTTTAACCCCCCCCCCCTCCTACAAGTACCCCTTAATGGATAGCATGTCAATTAACTTCTACTTTTTGATATTTTATAAGATTTCTTATACTCCAATAATTCTGAATACACCGTACTAAGTCTGTCTACGTCAGTCCTTAAATTAATATTTTTAGTCTGTTTTATGAAAACCATTTCTGCAATCGTCTCGATGTATGGTTTTCTTTGTCCACAATAACCATTTTGTCAAAATCAAAGTCATGTTTTTTGTCAAAGTGATGCATTGCTAAGGCGGTTTTATCTTGTTTGTTTTTATTACTTTCATAGCATCATCAGCTGCGCTCTTCTTAATATATTTATTGTTTTAAAATTATATATATATATATATATATATATATATATATATATATATAAATAATTCACAACAGACAAAACAAACTGTCACAAGCTAAAATAGAGCTAAAAAAGAAATAAAAATCTCGGTACACATAGAGCTAATAACTCGGTACAATACATCTAAAATTTAAAAATTCATCAATATTATATGGTTCACATGCTACCAAATAATTGAAAAGAAGTCTTTTAAAGACTTTAAAGCTATATTCATTTTTTATATAATCTGGTAGTTTATTGTAAAAGGTTAGTGCTGAGTAGAACCAGCCCTTTTCAGAAGTGGATAACCGATGTCTTAGGAAATTAAAATTTTGAGTGCGAGTTCTATAACTCGACTGTAAATGATTGAATTCACTTATATTTCTAAACATAATCAAATATATATATAGCCCATAAACTGTTAACAGTCCATGTTGCCTGAACAAACCAACAAAAGACTCGTTATATCGCAAACTAATCATAGTTCTCAAGGTTTTTTTTGCAAAATGAAAACGTCACTCAAATTCGAATGCCCCAAAAAATAACTCCATATTTTAAATGTGAGTAAAAGTTTGAATAATATATGGTTTTTAAGGTAGAGATATTAATGTAGTTTTTCATCATTCTAATTAAGTAATGTGCCTTATTAAGTTTTTTTTGACAGGGGAAATGTGTTGTGCCCAGCCCAAGCGTGAGTCTAGAGTGATCCCTAAAAATCTGATTTCCTTGCAGAGTGTCACCTGTCTGTCACCTATGGGAACTTCCTCTCGGATGCCTGGATTTTTTGTTCTAAAATGCACGAAATTGGTTTTAGTTTCATTAACTATAAGTTTGTTCTTAGTAAACCAGTTTTCTAAAGCTTTGACTAATGTAGCACATCGTGATATGCTATCAGAGAAGGATTTTGAACTTACCAATAGGTTTGTGTCATCTGCAAAGTTTACTAAAATACTATCAGTGTCATTATCCAAGGCATCCAAGAGGTCGTTGACATAGATCACAAACAGGTAAGGACCCATTATGCTCCCCTGTGGAATACCTAATGTGATATTTTCACAGTCAGACATATACCTTTTCCCATCCTTCTCCACTTGAACTTTTTGTGTTCTACCTGAGAGGTAGGACTCTATCCACTGCAACGCAAGGCCCCGAACACCATATCTCTCAAGCTTCTGAAATAGTATGTCATAGTCTAGGCAGTCATAGGCTTTGGTTAAATCTAAAAACGCCCCTATGGGAAACTCCTTGTTTTCAAAGCTTTTGAGTATCCTGCTCACAAGGCTATGCAGTGCAGTAGACACTGACCTCCCTCTCAGGTATCCATGCTGAAAATTATTAAATAGTTTGTATTTTATAATCCTTTTACACATAGCTATCTCAAAAATCTTAGAGCCTGTAAAGCCTGTAATTTTCAGATTTTGAGGGATCACCTTTTTTGTGAACTGGGGTTACTATTACATAAGGGAATTGTTAACAATATATGCTAGTATTTTGGAGAGTTCAAACTTACAATACTTAATAATATGAGTAGGAACCTCATCAAACCCACTACTCATTTTATTTTTTAAACCTGGAATTAAATTAAGAACCTCAATTTCATCAGTTTCATAAACACAAAAACTTCTTTCAATATTTGTTATTTTTGATGAAAATTTATCTGAACTTTTACCAAATTTTTGGCAGCACCTGTTGTGTATTTGTTTAAATTATTTGAGATTTCAACAGGATCACCCTCTAGTTGAAAGGGTGTATGTTTACACTGACCTTTAATATCTCATATGATATTCCAAGTTGTTTTACTTTTGTTTTCAGAACTCTCCAAAATATTAGAATAGTTTCTTTTTTGAATACTACATAAGCTGGGATTACAAGTGGAGGCTATTTACTCAGACATTACAAAGGCGTTTGATAGAGTCAATCATAAATTATTATTTATTAAATTACGTAAGCTTGGTTTTAGTGATGCTCTTTTGAACTGGCTAGCTAGTTTTTTCAAAGACAGAACTCAAATTGTTAAAATCGGAAATTTTAAATCTAAGGCTATTCAAGTAACTTCAGGAGTGCCACAGGGTTCGCACTGTGCTCCCTTACTCTTTTTATTGTTTATTAACGATGTATTAGAGTGTTTTATTCATTGTCAATTTTTACTATTTGCCGACGATTTAAAATTCTTTAGAGTTATACGATCCATTAAAGATATTTTTTTAATTCAAAGTGATTTAAATAATTTTTATGATTGGTCAGTTAAAAACGGTTTAACCTTGAATGTCAGTAAGTGTAAACATATCTCTTTTTTTAGGTCCAAAAATAGGCTTCAAACCGTTTTTCATTTAAATAATAGTGTTTTAGATTATGTAAATACGATTAAGGATTTGGGAGTTCATTTTGATAAAAAGTTAGATTTTAAACATCATTTATCTTGTGTTGCGGTTAAGTCATCTAAAATGTTGGGTTTTGTTTTAAGAAACAGTTCAGATTTAAATATTAATACAGTGCGTTGTATTTATATGTCTTTAGTTAGCTCTAATTTGGAATATTGTTCTTCTGTTTGGTCACCTCTTTATCAAAGGCATATTGATTTGTTGATTGAAATACAAAACAATTTTTTGAGATACTGTGCCTTTAAAATGAATATATTAATTACAGATCACGATTATTCATATATCTTAGATAGACTTAGTCTTCCAAAATTAGAAAAACGTCGCAAAATAATTGATATTTGTCTTTTTTATAAAATTGTCAATGGTAAAATTAATTGTTCTGAACTTATTAATTTAATTGATTTTAGGATACCAGTAAATAACTTAAGGCAGCACAATTTATTTTTAGTTAAAAACTTTTCAACAAATTATTTAGTAAACTCTCCATTAAATAGTATGATGAGGCTAGTAAATAATTACAATGTAGAATTATTTGATATTTCTTATAATAGGCTTAAATCATACCTTTGGCATGTTATAAATTAGTTGTTTTTCTTTTTATATATTTTATATGTCATATAGTCTATGTTTTATACTTGTAATGGGGTTTATCCCGTAAATAAATAAATAAAAAAATAAATAAAATTTAATTATATGCCCTTTTCACTTCACAATACTGTTCTTTGTAACGAATATCATGTAGCTGCAAAGAATACAGTATATCAAGTCTATTTTTACAATCTACTACTAAGGGGTCATTGTGATATAGGCTGTCCCTCTTTTTTGGTTTCCTCATTGTTTTTGAAAAGCACTCATTGAACAGTGGCATAAATGTGTTCATAAATCCAGACCACTGTTCACTGACTGCCTCCTGGTCACATTCATAAACACAGGCCCAATCCTGTTCAGATAACTTTAACCGAAGTTGTTCTTTGTTTTGTTTATTAAAGTTTCTTTTAAGGGTTGTGCTCATGTCCATGTCAGAGGTTTCCCTAAAAGATATTATTTGTGTATTATGATCTGAGATGTGGTTCGCAGTTCTTGCTGTAAAATTTATTCTGTTTGTAAAAATGTTATCGATACAAGTTTTTGACATACCAGTTACTCTTGTGTAATCATTTATTGAGGGGGACAACCCATAAGACTGCATAAGACTAAGAAAACTTACTGTATTTGTACTGTATTCCTTCAGATTAATGTTAAAATCACCAAACATACAAATATGTCATAATTTTCTCTAAAAACTGCCTGCAAGATATTGTCTAATTTTTCAAGGAACTTGTCTACATCAGTATCTGGACGGTAAATGCTAATAACTATACATTTCTTGTCCCCTAACACACATTCAACACCCGAACACTTTATCACACCTTTGACTGCTTCTTTGTTTATCTATCTGCTCTTCTGATCCCCAATGCTCAGTTAAGCATAAACAAAAACATTACTCATTGTCCTCCAATAATGCCCCTATTCGCTCTTTCTTGTTGCCAATAGATTGAGCATTCTGGTGTATAATGCTTTTGTATTTAGTTTTCCTTGAAGTTTTTCTAATTACTTTTGTTGTTCGCCTATTTAGGCGATTTGAAAATTCCTTTTTTCAGAAAAAAACTTTACTACAATGCCTGTTTTCCAAAACTTTTCACTTAAGATATGACGCTTTTCCGTGGCTGGAAGAGTGATTTTAAAGCTCCAATAAGCCTGGGATCGGACATTTAACTCGGTGCAGTCGACTTTAATATAAGGAAGTCTTTTTTTAACGTAGGCCAGCACATCCTCTTTGGTATTTTCTAGGCTAAGTTTTGAGACATGGATATGTGATTTGGGTACCACCAGAGAGTCATCACTATTGGTGCTTGTACCATATATAAAATTCTTCCTGTTCCATTTATACTTAACACTTTGAAAACCGTCTGAAACAGGTTTGTTTTCATTCTTCTTGACAGTATCATTTGGAGAGTTGGAACCCCTCGGTGTGTTGCCAACATTAGATACCGATCTGACCGGAATGTTTAACATGTTGTCTAACTTTAGGGGTTCTACAAGCTTATTCCTGCGGACAGAAATACTTACTGCATGCAGGCCTAACGGGTTGCCTACTATCTCATTATCACTAGCGATTTTTTCACATTCTCCATTTTTTAATAATGCTGTTTTTAACTTGTCTATTTCATCACTTTTCATGATTACTTTCTCTTCTAACTACTCACATTTTTCATTAAGTAACTTGTTGTTTTTCATCATTTCAGTAACAAGTAGCTTCATAAGGTTGAAGTTTTCTTCTTTGACATCCTTCATGTTAGCGACCATTTCTACGTCGTTTTCATATTCACTGACACCTAGATCACAGCACTTTTTAACTTTTTTAATACAGCTATGATGGGAAACTGTGGCACACTTTGGGCAGGTAATACCTGACTTCGCGACAGTTTTGCAGCCCTTACACAACTTTTTTTCATTAGCACTTAGCGGCACTTCCTCTTTGTCCGCCATCTTGAATCAATTGCAATTTTTTACAAGGAATAGCATACACTAAGTTGGACTGATTGTCTATAATAATCGGATCTTTAAGACTACTATACAATTCACTTGTTGTTTTTATATTATAAAATGCCAACTTGTCAGTCATGTAGCTAGAAAAAAATTGAGGGGAAGAATAAAAAATGGCACAACTCAAACTCAATGATTTTCGCACATTTTTAAACCGGACCTAATTTTCTTCTTATAGAAAAAAAAAATGAAGACTTGGAAGTAGATTTATAACAATTAGTGAAACTTTTGAGTTTTAGCCATCCCAAAATCAAAAGTTCCCCTAACATTAAAAAATATATATATTTAAAAATGTGTGTCTTACGCTCCTTGATGCGGGGTTATTATTAGATTTTAAACTTTTAAACTTTAAAACTTTAAAACTTTTAAACTTTTAAAATTTTAAAATTTTAAACTTTTAAACTTTTAAACTTTTAAACTTTTAAACTTTTAAACTTTTAAACTTTTAAACTTTTAAACTTTTAAACTTTTAAACTTTTAAACTTTTAAACTTTTAAACTTTTAAACTTTTAAACTTTTAAACTTTTAAACTTTTAAACTTTTAAACTTTTAAACTTTTAAACTTTTAAACTTTTAAACTTTTAAACTTTTAAACTTTTAAACTTTTAAACTTTTAAACTTTTAAACTTTTAAACTTTTAAACTTTTAAACTTTTAAACTTTTAAACTTTTAAACTTTTAAACTTTTAAACTTTTAAACTTTTAAACTTTTAAACTTTTAAACTTTTAAACTTTTAAACTTTTAAACTTTTAAACTTTTAAACTTTTAAACTTTTAAACTTTTAAACTTTTAAACTTTTAAACTTTTAAACTTTTAAACTTTTAAACTTTTAAACTTTTAAACTTTTAAACTTTTAAACTTTTAAACTTTTAAACTTTTAAACTTTTAAACTTTTAAACTTTTAAACTTTTAAACTTTTAAACTTTTAAACTTTTAAACTTTTAAACTTTTAAACTTTTAAACTTTTAAACTTTTAAACTTTTAAACTTTTAAACTTTTAAACTTTTAAACTTTTAAACTTTTAAACTTTTAAACTTTTAAACTTTTAAACTTTTAAACTTTTAAACTTTTAAACTTTTAAACTTTTAAACTTTTAAACTTTTAAACTTTTAAACTTTTAAACTTTTAAACTTTTAAACTTTTAAACTTTTAAACTTTTAAACTTTTAAGCTTTTAAGCTTTTAAACTTTTAAACTTTTAAACTTTAAATGTAGTTTTTCGTTAAAATGTTTATTTTGTTGCAAAATTATGACCCTTAAATGAAGTAGTAGCACGATCTATTTATTCTTATTTACCTAAATTATATTTATCATCTAAACAATTCGTCCTTGTGGTATAACCATTTGAAATTATTTATAAAACTAATAACTGATCTAGATATTTTAGTGCTAGGGATTTTCGAAAAAGTTATTGACCTTAAAATTGTTCTTTAACCTCAAAAATTTAATCATGCGAATAAAAATACCTGCTACTTAGTACCACAATAAAGCAAATGGACCCGAGTTAAGGAAAAATAGGTTCATATATTGGCCTAAAGTGGAAAAAAACAAGCAAAATAAATTCTTCAACTTAATTAAGTTTGCCGAAGATTTTAACATTGTAAGATAATATAAATTAACATAATTCAGCAGAAAAAACAAATGGCCAGGTCCAGAAGAAAATTGATCTCCTTCCATTTTTCTTAAAAAAATCTGTAACATGAAATAGAAAAGACTTGAACAATACTTCCAAGAAGGCTGATGGCGATAAAATGGATACTATTAAAGTTTAAATTATAAAAATTATAGTTTCAAATAGTTATTTTCTCACTACCAACTAGGTAAGTTGACATTACTTAATCAAAAAGTTGACAGTAATTAAAAGTACTATATCGAGCACACTTACTGATAGATAAAATCAATAAAAACAAAACCGTAACTAAAGACATAAAAACGATTTACCGAGCAAGGACACTTACAACAGGGGGCCATCTAGACTTGTGTCTATTTTTAATTTTTTGGATGATTTCATAAAAAAATGATTTTTTTAATTGTCAAAAATATTATTAAAAAATAAGATTTTAACTCCTTTGTAAAGAGAAAAACGTAATGAGCTACTCGTAGGTGTTTTTTTTTGTCTTCCGTCATGTTTATAGACCTTATCTCCGCTTCCGTCCACAAAATTCGACCTCATACAGAAAAATTTACTTACCTCTACTAGGAGCACAAATAACTATTGCGCTCCTAGCAGAGGTAAGTGAATTTTTCTATGCTAGTTTTCATTTTATAGTTAATTATTTATTGTTACGTTGATTTTGCTAACAATAGAACCCTTACGGTATGTGTCATATGGAATGTACTATATACCGTAAGAGTGTTCATATACCGTCATCCGCTTAAGGAATGTGCTATATACCGTAAGAGTTTTTTGCGCGATTTGACTAACATTCTAAGACAGTCGTAGACATTTTTTTATTTCTGTCTTTAGTTACGGTGTTGTTTGTATTGATTTGATTTATTACTAAGTGTACTCGATATAGTACTTTCCATTACCGTAGACTTGTTGATTAAGTAATGTCAACTTACCTTGTAGTGAAAAAAAAAATATTTTTTGAATATTTTTACATAAAATACGTAATTACGCAGTTTTTTTCAGTCACAAAGTTGACAAACAAACAAAAAACACTAGCCTTTTAAAACAGTTACAAAAACATACCAGCTAAATCCAAAGAATAGAACTTTTACTACGAAAGTTGGTAGTAAAAGTTTTATTCTTGGAGATTTACCCAGTTCTGGGTAAATCCAGTCCAATAAAATAAAGTGAAGCGCACACTTGACGTGATGTCACTTGACATCGTCAAGCGAGACATAGGTCTCCTAATGGAGACGTGATGTCACACTTGAAATAATTTTCATTTTATTTTTAGCACTTGTAAAAATCTATTTACCATTACTGTGCAACCAAATCTTTACAAAAACAAACCGCCCTATGAAAAGATCTCAAACAGCCAACTGCTCATCCAAAAA
>CAUEHQ010000527.1:0-74509 GCA_958510825.1 Brachypterus glaber
TTTTAAATATATATATACATAAATATAAATTATAAAAAAGTAGTTAATTAATAAAAACAAAATAATAAAATTAAAATATTTTAAAAAATTATTTAAATTTTAAATATAAGATTGCTCCTCCACCGAATCTCCGGTAGCCGGGGTCGTTCAAAGATACAGACAGGATCCGGACAGACAAACACCGCACCAGAACTTCTCATGGTGACACCACTATTTAGAACAGAGAGAAAAAGCATCACAACGAAAAACCCAGAACCATGTCCATCCGTATAGATCCGATCAAATATCTATCTCTACACGGTCCAAACCACCGAAAACTGCGGTAGATGGAGCAATCTTAATTAAATCAATTTGCCAGAAAGATACGGCAACAACATGCTCATATTAGATCCCAACACTACATCTTTTATTTTTCGGAATAGAACAAGTCACACTGTAACCCTACTACCTATTAATTTATTTTTTAAACAATTTCTAAATTTAAACTTTCCAAACCGTTTTAATTCGTTTCCCAGATCATTATACAAATTAGCTCCCTTGTAAAATATTGAATTTTTCCCTTTGTTAGAAAATACAAAAGGTATTTCTAACTTTGAGTTTAATCTGGTATTATATTGGCTCTCACTTATTTTAAAATTTATATTTGAATGTAGATTTCTATGAATTACGTCATGAATATATGTACAAATTTGAAAATAATATATTTTATTTAGTGATAATATTTCATAGTTAATATATAAATTATTAGTTGAATATCTACGTGAAAGTAAGTAGATATTTTTTAATGCTGAATTTTGAAGCGTTTGTAATGGTTTTAATATTTTTGCATATGTAGGATACCAGATACAAGTTAAATACTCAAGATGGCAATGTATATACTAGTATGGCGTTCGTCGAGTAAAACACGAGTACTTTGCTCCGGTTGAAAAATTTAAAATAAGTAGTGTTTTTCGTACTTTTAAATATTAAATAATACAAAACCTAGTAATTTTAGTGTGTAGTTTTCGTTTGAGTGCAAAATGCCGTTCAAAGACTCACAGGTAGAGGAAATTAAAGAAATAATCAAGTTTTCCATTAGTCAATTATTTTGTGACGACAAATTTATAAGCCAACTAGCTGATAAGGTCGCACAAAAACTTAACACACAAAAAATGTTCGAAGAAATTCATACAGAAAACAAAACATTAAAAAAAAGGATAATAAATATTGAACAACAACTACGTAAAAATAACGTAAGGATATATGGGGTTCAGGAAAAAAAGGAAGAAAAGGACCTAGTCAAAATTTTAAAAGAAACCACAAAAATTAATTTTAAGGAGGAAGAAATTGAATCAATTTATAGAATAGGAAAACAAACACAGGGAAAACACCGGGACATTTTTATAAAATTTAAGTCTGGTTATGCTAAGGAAAAAATCGTAAGTGAAAGGAAAAATCTAAAAGGGACAAAAGTGGTTATTAATGAAGACCTTTGTAAAGAAAATTATGAGATTTTAAAAGAAGCAACAAGAAAACTAGGTAAAAAAAATGTTTGGTCCTTAAATGGAAAAATTAAAGCCATAGTTAAGAAGAAACTTTACTTAATTGGAAGTATGGAAGACATTATAAAATTGGAGGAAAGTGAAAATACAATTGGTGATAGTGACAGTTGAACTAAAAGTAAACTAAATATAGACAATTTATTTCTACTAGGGTACTAGTATATTAAAAAAAATTAAACCATATTTAAAAAGTTTTTTTGATTCTGTCCAGATGGTTATTTTAAGAAAAATATGGTTTAAAAAAAAAAAAATAAATAAAAAAGTTGGGGAAAAATATAAAATTAAAAAAAAAAGTATAAATTTAGAAAAATACATAAAAAATACAGTTTTGGTTATATTTTTATTTCGTAACTTTTTCATAAATAACAAAAATAGTAAAAAACATGCACAAACGTTATAAAGGAAAAAATTATTTCAGTATTATTTTTTTTCTCCTTGTTGGTTAACTAAATTTAGTATCAATTGTTATTACTATGTTTTTCATTTTTGTTGTTTTTTAGTTTTTTTAATCGGGCTGTAGGTACAGCAAGTTTTTATAATTAATATCGAGGATGTTGAATACGAGGGTGATGCGAAAACTAAAGTTTTTTCAGATGTTGAGGAAGGAGGTAATTACGTAAGTAAACAGCGATTTTTAAATATAGTACATTATAATATAAGATCTTTAAGACATAATTTTGATGAATTAGTTATTAATTTAGAGATTATAGGACAGGAAAAGGTCGACATTATTATATTATCGGAAACTTTTAATCTTGAGGAAATCCAACATTTTTATATTCCTAATTTTACATTACACTACAGTGAATCCAAATTTAATAAAAATGATGGTACAATATTCTATGTCAACGATAGCTTAAATTGTAATGTCAATATAATCAAACTAAGTCAAATCAGTTTACTTAGACTGACAGTTAAAGTTGATAATATTTTATTTGGTGTGTCTGCCTGTTATAGGCCACCATCCACAAATAAAAATATTTTTATTCAAGATTTAGAAAATTACTACAATAACTTAAACAAATGTGACCTAGAGATATTTGCCGGAGATACAAATTTTGATTTATTAAATACTGGAGAGGACAATTTAAATGACTCATACCTGTATGCCTTAAATCAACAAGGTTTATTTTCATATATTGATGTAATTACTAGGAATACTAGTGGTACATGTATTGATCATTTTTTTGTTGGTTTCAATAATAAAAATATCAAAAATAAACTGAAAATTAAGCCATATTTATTTGAAACAGATATTACAGATCATTATACAACATTTTTATCTATTGAAAATTTGGAATCTAAAATTATAAAACAAAATAATGATTTGTGTATCAAAAAAATTAATTTTGAAACTCTTTCTCGTGATTTGGGTAGTGAAGACTGGTATAATGTCTTTAATAATAATAATTCTGAACAAAGCTATAATAATTTTATTCAAACACTTAAAAAACATATAAGTAATAATACACAATTGAAAAATAAAGTATCTAACAAATGTTATAAAATAAAACCGTGGATTACAGTAGGGCTTTTAACATCCATAAGACGTCGAGATTACCTAAAAAAACAATACAATAAAAATAGAGATGATAAAGAACTGGAAAACGAATATAAAAGGTATCGAAACTTTATAAATCAGTTGAAATTTAATATTAAAAATGATTATTATGCATCAGAAATTAATAAAGCTGACAATAATTTTAAGAAGGTATGGGATATAATAAAAAATGCATCAAATTCTGAAAAAAAAATTAAAAAAGAAAGTTATAACATAAATAATGAGTTAGGTGAAAAAATAACAGATGAAAAGTCTAAGGCTGATTATTTTAATTCTTTTTTTGCTGGAGTAGGGAACACAATGATTGAAAGTATTGATTCTTCAAATCCCAACCCCCCTAAAAGCAATGCCTATGTACGTAACTCATTATTTATGTCTCCCGTAACAAATAATGAACTAATACTTCACATAGCAAATTTAAAAAACAAATCTTCATTCGGCCTTGATGGACTATCAGTAAAAACACTAAAAAGCATCCACCCCCATATTTTAAATCCTTTATCACACATTTTTAACTTAATTTTAACAACGGCTAAAATTCCAGTAGCTTTAAAAGAGTCTGTAATAACTCCTATCTACAAGGCGGGCAGCAAAGAACTCGCAACTAATTATAGACCTATTTCCGTGATTAATAATATTTCAAAATTACTTGAACAATGTATAAAAAAACGCCTTGTTGATTTTATTGAAAGTAATAAAATTCTAAATACTAATCAGTACGGATTTAGGAAAAAACGTAGCTGTGAGGATGCGCTTCTTGCCTTTGTGAACGGAGTTGTTACAGGCCTGGACGGTAATAAAAAATGTTTAGCCATATTCCTTGACTTAGCTAAGGCATTTGACACTGTTGATCATAAGTTACTGATAAAAAGATTGGAGCGAATTGGTATACGAGGTCTAGCTTTAGCCATTTTCAAAGACTACCTCTCAGAACGAATCCAAATTGTTAAAATTGGGAAATCGCTTAGTGATCCAATTACTGTATCCAGAGGTGTACCTCAGGGTACAGTATTGGGTCCTATATTATTTTTAATTTATATTAATTCCATATATGACGTTAAAATCAAAGGAAAAATTATATCATTCGCTGACGATACTGCTTTAATTTTTATAGGTGAAACCTGGGAGGGAGTATTTGAAATGGCTGAAGCTGGCATAACCGAAGTTAAAAACTGGCTTGACTATAGTCTCCTGAGCCTGAACATCTCAAAAACTAAATTCCTTACATTCTGTCAAACAGCTGCTGGTCTACCTAACTTAAATAATTTAAAAATTCACAAACATAATTGCAATAAACAACAAAATTGCCAATGTGAAATAATAGAAAAAGTTAACCATGTTAAATACTTAGGTTTAATGGTAGATCAGCATCTGAGATGGAATGAACATGTGAAATACCTTAACGGTCGGCTCAGGAGACTCATACATACATTTTATCAAATTCGAGACATTCTTAACAAAAAACTCCTTAATATTATTTACAATGCCTTAGCTGAGTCACTTATCAGATATGGAATTTTAATATGGGGTGGGCTTCTTGAAAATGCACTAACAAGACTAAATGTAACACAGAATACATTATTAAAGATATTATATAAAAAAGATTTTCAATATTCTACAAGTCAACTATATAAAGATTTGGAAATTTTTAATATTAGGGAACTCTATACTTACCAACTGGCGTTGTGGGTATTGGTCAACTCGGAGAAAATGCCGAAACTCTCTCATTCTCACTCAACAAGAGCAAAAGTCAATTCCTTCATGTCCATCCCAGTGTACAAAAAAATGCACACACAAAACTCTATGTTATATTTTGGACCTAAAATTTATAATATTTTACCATCAAATATTAGAAATATTGAAAGAAAAACTGTTTTAAAAAAGGAATTAAAACTATACATAAAAAACAATTTTTCTGACATAAAAGATAAAATATTTAAACCTAACAAATAAAATAAAATAAAATAAAATAAAAAAATACTACTTACTCTAAATAAAAAACTTACCTCTGATTATAACTCTTATATCTTACCTAACTTACCATCCAATCAACCATACGAAAGAAAATGTTCTCGCAAAACCCTCGGATATAACTAATTTTTATATTTATTTAAACTTAAAACTAAAGTTTTATTTTTTTAGAAATATTATATCTTATTTATGACACCGCACACAAACATTGTTTAGGCGGGTCTGTACATTGTAGTTTATTATTATAAATTTATATCTTAAATTTATTAAAGAAAAATATATGGACCTTAAGAGATATTTTGGTAGGTAAAAACTAAGCCTTTTTAAAACTCCAACAGGAGCTGAAATTTTTTTCCTTATGCTATTAATATGATATTCCCATGATAATTTTTCATCAATTAAAAGCCCTAGATATTTGATTACAAAATTATAATTTAAAACATGATTACCAAAATAAATAGGTTCTTTAATTAAATTTGTTTTATTAGAAATAAACATGTAATTAGATTTTTCAATATTAAGGCTTAGTTTATGACTACACAGAAAGTTATATATCGTATTCAGATCATAAAGTATGTCCTTCTTTATTAGTTCTACGTCTTTTCCAAAATATACTAACAATGTATCATCTGCATATAATTTATTTTTCCTTTTAACTTTAATTTAAATATTGAGTTTATGTATATTAAGAATAAGGTTGGACCAAGAATGAAACCTTGTGGTACGCCTAATTTCACTGACTTCCAATCACTATGTATATTTTTTATATAAATATATTGTTTACGATTAGCAAAATAATTTTCAAACCATTTAAAACAAATTCCCCTTACACCTGAAAAATTTAGTTTTTTTAATAATATTTTAGGATCAACAGTACCAAAAGCCTTACAAACATCAAGAGATACAAGAGCACAATTTTGTCCGTTATCTACATTTAACTGAATATCTGATAAAACATAAACAGCTGCAGTAGTTTTACTTTTTTTTCTAAATCCGTATTGACAATTATGAAAGAAATTATTTTTATTTAAAAAACTTATTAGTCTTTCATTCACAATTTTTTCAAATATTTTTGATATAACTGGAAGAACAGAAATAGGTCTATAATTTCCTGTTACATGTTTATCGCCATTTTTATATAATGGATATACTTTTGCACATTTAATTTTATCAGGTACCTCACCCGTTGATAATGATTGATTAATAATCATACATAAAACTTCTGAAAGTTCTTGCTTACATTCTTGAATAGATTTTACATCAATATCATCAAAACCTGAAGCCTTACTTTGATCTAAATCTTTAATAATTTGAAGTATTTCAGCTACCGTAGTTGGAAAAGAAAACATGTTATTGTTTAAATTATTTGTTTCACACTCAAGATTAATTGAAATGTTAGGCAAATTATCAGCAAATTCTGTACCTACGTTAACAAAATAATCATTAAATGTATTGCAAATTTCTTTAGTATCAGTTAATGTATTATTATTATTCATGATAGAAGTAATTTCATTTCTTGATTCAATAGTTAATAGTTAATACAGAGTTAATAGTTTTCCATGTTTTTCTAACATTATTTCTTGATTTTTTAAATTCGGAATCGTAATATGATTTTTTAGCTTTTTTAATTTTGTTTATCTTAATTTTTTTTGCATCTGAATGCATATTTTGCAGATTTACATTAAAGGGATATTTTTTACACTGGTTATAAAAGTAGTCTTCAGCCATAATTGCTAATTTGACTTCATTTGTAAACCATTGCTTAAAATTACTCTTTATTTTAATTGTCTTCCAATTGTACTTAGTATTATTAATAAAACAATTAATTAATTTACTGTAGTTTTCATTAATATTATCCGAAATTTTATATTGATTTAAAAAATTTATAAGGGACCTTTTAATATTTTCAAGATCTACAGTTTTTGTTCTGATTTTTTTAAAAGTTTCTTTTGATATATTAAAATTAAAACTTATAATTTGAAGATCATGATCACTAAACTCTTTATTAATACCAATAATTGATTAATATCCATTTAAATTTATTATATTAGTTAAAATATGATTCAATAAGGTAGCAGATTTTCTTGTTGGTATTGTATTACAAAATTTAAATCCATTAGAAAAGCAAAGATATTGATACTCCATAAATTTTTTGTTTTTAACTAATATATCAATATTTATATCTCCAAGTATGAATACTTCTTTATTTACTAAAAAATCAAATTCGGATTCTAAAAGATTCTTAACATTTTCAGTAGAACTACTGGGATTGTAAATTGCCGCTACATATTTGTTTATTGCTTCTACATGAATAAGAATATATGTAATATTACCTTTAACACACGTTTTCACTAAATTAAATTTTAAATCATTTTTTATAAAAATTCCGCAACCCCCTCCACGTTTAGTTTTACTTGCATATACAGCCGTATATCCAGGTATATTAAAATATTTCTGTTCTTCCAAGCCTACCCATGTTTCACTAACAACAATTATACTTACTTCTATGTTTATCATAGATAGCCTAGCATCTAATTCATCTATTTTATTTTTTAATGATCTAGCGTTGAGATAGAGCATGTTGAAATCGCACCCTACCTGACAAAGTCTATTATATTCGTCACTATTTTGATATCTTGAAACTGATGGTGTATTGGGCATAATTAACAAATATTATAATAAAGTCATCAACCAAATGTTTAATTTCTTTTCATTGACTCGATTTGTTCAAAGCTTATAATTCTGACTAATTCAGTGTCGTTACTTTTTCTACCATAGACTTGCCCATTTTTGCACCATATATATTTGAAACCATTTTCTTTAAGACTAGTTGCTTTGTGAAAAAGAACTCTTGTAGTTTTAGGCAAATCTTCATTTAGGTATATTTTTATTTTAATTCCTTCAATTCCACAGTCGGTATTTTCTAGAATTCCTTTTAATTTTCTCTTTTCTAACACTTCGTTTCTTTTTAGTATATTTTGAAAAGAAACTAAAATTGGTTTTGAAGGATTTTTGCTAGGTATAACTTTAATCGTATAATCATTCTCCATTGTTTCCACTTCTAGTTTATTTAAAATTTTCTTAAAATCACGATTAGCTTCATCTTTATTACTAGTTTTTAGTCCCATGATTATTAAATTTTGGCTTTTATCTTCTACTTCTTTCTTCTCTACTTCACATTTTAAAAGTAACACTTCATTTTGTAGATCACAGATTTTTTTCTTTGAAACTTCTTGTTCTTTTTTAATTTTTTTATTTTCTGATACTACCTCATTCAAAGAACATCGAATATCTTCCATAATTTGGTTTTTAAAGTTTAAAGCTTCTTCGAAGATTTTAAATTTTTTTTCAAACATTCCTATAACTTTTTTAATTTCTTCATTTTTGAAATCTTGTGTTATTGTTTCAGTTTTACTTTTTGTTTCCTGTGTTTTTTTTGTAGATTTATTTTGTGTCTGTGCTTTCGCTTGACCCATATGAGATTACCTTCTACCTTCCTAGTGTCCAGAGTGTGCTCTTTTACCCTAACCTCCCCACAATCATCACGCCGGCGCGCCATCCCCACTCCAATCGATGTCGCACCAAGCAGCCGCAGATGTGCCGGCTAGCATTGATCTCAGTACGCTTTTATTTTCCGTAGCGGTCAGAGTGTGCATAGTGAATACGTGTATTTAAAGAAAACCGTGTTACTTTAATAGTTAATGGATTTTGATAAGGTATGTAGGTTTATTTTTGTTTATTTTTCAGTAAAAGTGAATACTGCACAACTTGCCTGGTTCAAAGGAGGCGGTCGTTCTTTAACACCCTCTTTTATTTGTTTTTGGACCTTGCAATTTTAGAATGCGGTCAGCCCTTTAGTCCCGCTTGGGGCTTTAATGAATTTTGGCCAGTGCTTCCCAATCTTTGAGCAGTACGGCCCAAGATGGGAGCAGCGCGGCTCAGTCCTGGAGCAGTACGGCTCAAAAAATGAGCAGTACGGCTCAGAAAATGAGCAGTACGGCTCGAAAAATGGCAAGTACGGCTCGAAAAATGACCAGTACGGCTCGAAAAATGACCAGTACGGCTCAGATAATGAGCAGTACGGCTCAAAAAAAAAAAAAAAATGAGCAGTATTTGTAAACTAAGAATTGCTTGTTCTTGCAGATGGCGATATCTTCAGATTATACGTCTTTGGGTGACCTGTATGATTTGGTTGAGCCTGATAAGGAGGGTGTTTTGGCCAGACTAAAGCAATTAGCTCTGGAGAGTCTTCCTGAAGGGTGGCGAGATTGGAAAGTATCTAGTGACCCTACTTTTAACACCGATATTGACCCTCAGACATTGAATAAAGTAAGATTCGCCTTGCCGACAATAGGCATTGCTAAGGCCTTTAACCCCAATGCGGTTAGCTTGAAGGAGAAGCCTTACACAGATATGAAAAAACGAATGGTGGAATGGAAATTTTGCAGAGCCCTAATTTTAAGCCCTCAGTCTTTAGCCTTAAGAATAAGGGGTTCCCTTTTGCAATGCCAGTTAGTCATGCAATCTATTGAATGTTTAAAACCTCTTTTGGTTTCGAGAGAAGAAGCTTCAAATCAATTGGCTGGCGTCCTTGGAGAAGATGATATTGTTACGGAAGTTCAGCCAGATAACAGACAACCAAGAAGACATTCTGTTAACTCCAGGATAGATCTTTTGGAGTCGAAATTTGAAAGAAACCAAGAAATATTGGAAACAATTCTTCAAAAAGTTTCTGGTTCCCAACAGATGTCGGAGGATGACGAGCAGCTTTCGGAGGAGTACGATGAGGAGAGTGATTTTGCAGAGACAGTTAGCCAGTCCTATAGCTGGCATCCACCTGTTTTTGGTGAATCGGCTGAAAAGGAGAATAATTCCTTCTTTCAATTTCTTCCTATGACCAGGGAACAGGAACCCGCAATCCCGGAACCTGATCGAGAGTTAAAAGAATATGGTATAAAATGCCAGCGGTTTGGTCAGATTTCTTGGGACAAGATAAGATACATGGAAGCTCAAAAAAAGCTACATGCTGCTCCAGTTTTTTCCCAGCTGCAGGTGAACCATGGTCTACTTCCTGGTAACAATTCTTATACTGACCTGCTGGGTAAGATGGATGGGGCATTTGGGACCATTTGCCATGCCCTGTTAAAGCAGCAAAGATATTTTCAGAAAGGTTTACAGGACTTAAAATTAAAGCATCCAGAAATCACGGATGATTTAAAATTAGTCTTTGGTGGCACACATGAGAATTTTAAATCATTGTCGGACGACATGCTACAGTTTGTGTGTGGGAAAAGGTCGGAGATTATTGACTGGAGGCGAAAGGCACATAGTGCCCCTTTTCGAAACATGGCTCCCCTATTTCAAAAAATACCACCCTCTGCTACTCATCTCTTTGAAGAGCAAGAACTAGAGGTGGTGCGAAAAGAACAAGGTTTGAAGGCCCAACCTTTAAAGAGACATTTTCCCAGGCAATATAATGAATCTCGTCCTAGAAAAATTCAGAAAGTGGCAAAGTCTTTTCAACATTCTCGTCAAAATGCATCGAGCTCTAACAAGAATCTCAAACAAAAAGACAAAACTAGGCGAGATAATGATCATTTTCAAAGTAAAAGATCTTATGACCCCAAAGATAGGAGGAACAGATATTGACAATTTTCAAGCAGGGCAACTAAGACATTATGTAGAAAGGTGGAGACTCTTGGGTGCCCCAAAAGGGATATTAAATATAATAACAGGCTACTCAATTCCTTTTATTCATCGCCCGCCTCTTATTCCCTTTTCAAAACACATTTGCAATCTTCTTCAAACCAGGACTTCTTTAAAGATGGATGCAGAAATAAAATTAATGCTGGAATCAAAAATGCTAAAGAAGCTAGATTTAAAAGCAGGTTTTCTTTCCAGTCTTTTTCTAATCACCAAGTCAGACGGCTCGAATCGGCCTATCTTCAACCTAAAACGTTTGAACAAATTTTTATCCCCAATCAAATTTCATCTTATAAGCCATTTCAAAATTGCAAATTTTCTTCAACAAGGAGATTGGCTAATAAAACTAGATATATCGCAAGCATATTGCCATGTTCCAATAAAAAAGTCTCATCAAAGGTTTCTTGCCCTTTATTACAAAGGCCAGGTTTACGGAATGACCTGTCTACCGTTCGGCTTGGCTTCAGCTCCAGCGGCGTTTGCAAAACTCACCAATTGGATAGCAGGTTATTTAAGAACCTTAGGCATACGACTAGTTGTTTACCTGGACGATTGGTTGCTAGCAAATGTGGACTCGACTGTTTTAAAAAATCAAGCTTTTCAAGTAATTCAGGTTCTAGAATTTTTGGGCTGGAAAATAAATTACAACAAGTCGGTAATCCAGCCAACCCAAAAAATCGAGTATTTAGGCATTGTCTGGAATCCAACCAGGAACCAGAAATTCCTTTCTCGGGAAAAACAATCTCGTCTGAGCGAGATGTTGACAAACCTTCAGGAGAAGAAAAAATGTTCATGGAGAGGGTTGTTGTCGATCCTAGGAAGTCTAAACTTTGCATCCTTCACGGATCCTTTGGGAAGACTACACTGTCGACAGATTCAGAGATTCTGCAAAAAATTACGGAAGAAAAACCCCGACAAAATGTTTCCTCTGGAGGTTTCCCTTTTAGGGGACATTGCTTGGTGGATTCAGTCTCTACACCTGAAGTCTCCAATTTTTCAAAGAAATATAAATTATCACCTAGCGACAGACGCTTCAGATTTGGGCTGGGGAGCCCAGGTAGGAGATCTTCTTTTATCAGGCAGATGGACATTGGCTCAGAAAAGATGGCATATAAATGTAAAAGAAATGCATGCAGTATTTCTAAGTATAAAGAAGAACCTAGTAGAATTAAAAGACAAGGCAGTTTTAGTACAATCGGACAACCAAACTGTGGTATTTTATAATCGGAATCAGGGGGGGACCAAATCAAAAGTACTGTTAGAGGAGACAAGGAAGTTACTGTCACTAGCGAGCCAGCACAATATCCAGTTGAGTGCTCAATATATCCCAGGGATATACAATGTGATCCCGGACAGTCTTTCCCGCCAGAAGGTGATTCCAGATTGGCACCTCTCCTTAGAAGTGACAGAAATGATTTTCAGAATATGGGGTCGTCCTCAAATAGACCTATTTGCAACCAGTCTGTCAGCAGTTGTTCCGCAATATGTGACGTCTTCGATTCACGATACAAAGGCAAACTATTTGAACGCCTTCAGCCGAGATTGGAACTACCGTCTTGCTTGGGTATTTCCACCTCCAACACTTATTCCTCGAGTTCTTCAGCACTTAAACAAAGCTCAGGGCACGTATCTGGTAGTGGCCCCAAAGTGGAAAAAAGTCTTCTGGAGACCGGACTTAGAGGCCCGAGCAGTGGAACCTTCGATCCGGATTCCAGACCTCCCTTTACACCTGATAGACATTCAGACAGGATGTCCTCCACCGGAAGTAAACCTCTTAGATTTGGAGGTTTGGAAAGTTCGGGGTGGATTGAAGAGACAAAAGGTTGGTCAAAAGCAGACATTTCTTTGCTTGAGTCATCTTGGAGAACTTCAACTTTGAAGTCTTATAATGCACCCTGGAAGAGATGGGTAAATTGGGCCCAGTCTAAAGGGGTAACTGTTAATAATCCTTCTCCCCATCAGGTAGCATTATTTTTGAGTTACTTGCATCGTGCAAAATCTTTGTCTTATAGCAGTATTTTGGTGCATAAATCTGTGGTTTGCACATTTGCAAACCCTGTCCGAGGTAATATGCTATCTTCGCACCCTTTAATAAAGCAAATGCTTTAAGCCGTAAGTCTGGCAGCTCCAACAGAAAGAAAGAAAAGTATTTGGGATATAAATATATTAATAGATTGGATGAAATTAAACCCACCAGATGAAAAAAGTATTTTCCAAGTTTCAAGGTTCTTGGCTATTTTACTATTACTTTCGTCGGGCAGAAGAATTCACGATTTAACTCTTTTAAAGATAGACGAAAGTTCTTATCAAGAATTTCCCGATTGCATAATTTTTTGGCCATCTTTTGGTTCAAAAACCGATAAAGCCAATTCTAGACAATCAGGATGGAAGATTTTAAAGAATTCAAATAGGGTTTTAGATGCAGTATATTGGACTAAGACTCTTATTAATCTCTCTGGTGGTAGGAGAAAGTCTTTAAAAGACCTTTCATCCCTTTTTATCTCTACTAGAGGCAAGATAGGCCCAGCCTCAAGATCTGTGATAGCTGGATGGGTTCGCACCGTTTTTAAGGAGGCTGGGATAGTAGCCCCTCCTGGGAGTATACGTTCGGCTGTTGGATCAAAACGATTGGATAATAATATTCCTCTAGATGAAGTCCTTGCATGTGGAAATTGGAAAGGTCAACAAAATTTCTTTAAATATTATTACAAGGGAATTTTAAGAGATAGAAACAGTGTGTCAACTTTGGATGGTCAACCCTCGAGTTGTTTTAAACCTGTTTAAGTTTTTTTGTTTATTTGTATTTCGTTTTAGATTCTTAAAACATTTAATAAATTTGTTTTAAAATTATTCGGCCTTCCCTTTTTTTTTTTTGTATTTCACAGTACGCTATTTCATGTGCCGGCAGAACACAAACACTTCTCATATGGGTCAAGCGAAAGCACAGACACAAAATACAAACGTTTTTCCCCCGAAGGGTAAAAAACGGTTATTTTGGGTCTTGCTAAAGCTTGACCCATCATTTTTATACCTAGCCGGCATTCTCGATATAAAAATTTAGGTACTGAGATCAATGCTAGCCGGCACATCTGCGGCTGCTTGGTGCGACATCGATTGGAGTGGGGATGGCGCGCCGGCGTGATGATTGTGGGGAGGTTAGGGTAAAAGAGCACACTCTGGACACTAGGAAGGTAGAAGGTAATCTCATATGGGTCAAGCTTTAGCAAGACCCAAAATAACCGTTTTTTACCCTTCGGGGGAAAAACGTTTGTATTATTTATTTTATGGTCAATTAAATTAAAATTGTCAACTTTTCGTTGTGATAATCTGGTATTGTTTGTAAAATTAGCTTGTAATAAGTCTGTTTCATTAATTACCCATTTTTCCATAAATGTTTTAAAATCAGCAGTTGGAGTTTTTATTCCTGATTTGTTTATTTTTATTTTGGGTTGTTTTTTACTGGTTGTATTATTATTCTTTAAATATTCGTTATCTTTCTGTTGAGTTTTTGATTCGGATTTCTTAACTTTTATTTCTGGTTGTATTTTTTTATTATTACTTTTAAGGTCAATTGAATTTAATTTTTTTTTCAACTTTTCGTTGTTATAACCTAGTATTATGTTTAGACGAATTTGCTTGTAATAAATCGGTTTCATTAATTACCCATTTTTTTAGAAATGTTTTAAGGGCATCATCAGTTGGATATTTTTTGAGAAAATATCCTTCTTGGGAATCATTTTCTGTTGAGTTTTGAGACTCTGAAACATTTGACACAATGTCTTTTTTATTTGACTTTCTCATTTTTCTTTTAATTTTTGATGAATTTTCCTAAATTTCTTCAAACCTTTACAGTACAAGGTGGTATGGAAGTTTCCGAGTTCAGTGTATTGTTTTTCTTATTTTTTTATTGCTTTTTTCTCTTTAAAAAATGTAAAATTATAAAATATATTTGTTGACTAATGACATTGACAATACTTAAAATAATAATTAATTTCATTTACAGTGCGTGATTGGCTTACAAGATACATGACAGCACATCAAGCCAATCACGGCATTGAATTCTTATGTACTATGTTTGTCATGCGAGCCTGTGGATGTGCCCTAAATTAACACTAATACGTTAGGGAAATTGATGCAGCGGAATATCTAAAGGGAGGGGAGCGTACGCAGGGAATATTAAGAAAAACTAATAAACTTTATGTAATTTTAACGCAAAACTTAAAATTGCATTAAATTATAATTTTAATAATTAATAATGAATAATTATTCAATGTTTCATGGCAATATATATATATATATATATATATATATATATATATATATATATATATATATATATATATTGCCAATTTTGCTACAGTTTTCTTTACTTTTATAAACAAGAGATGGCACTACATGTGCTCATTTTAACACTGGATACGGAATATTCATACCGTATCTAGAGCTAGAATGGATTCATTCTGTGTTTGAAAAGTGTGTGTATTTGCTTACATTCTAAAGCAGTCGTAGAAAAACATAGTACTGGCGGTAAATTTTATATTTTAGGCGTATCTAATAAATATTGCGACTAACCAAGGGTTAAATAAAACAAAAAACGTAAGATATAAACAGAATAAAAATTTGCTCTTAGTTAATGGATGGCTGACAACCACCAAGTGATTTAGCTAAGGCCCTTTGTGGAAAAAAATTGTTTTGAGAGCCGGTTGGCTAGACCGGCCCTTATATTGTATGATAGATAAACGAAAAAAGTTTCCGGAAACAAAGGTAAAAAGTTCCCTGATTGATGTTGCTATAAGGAAGAACCAAAAGAATAAGACGAAAGAATTTGGTTAAAACTTTACTTTTATTGCTAAAATATTCAATATAGACTAGTGGAAAACAAGTTTTGAGAATAAACAGTGCTTTACATTTCGTAGTGCACTATTGGTTTTCTCTGTAAATGAAAATAGGAAATTTTATGTCCCCGTAAAAATGAGTATCTTACTTTATTTGGAAAAATTTGATAAATGATTCGAAATATAAGACCCAAAACTGAGTTAAAATAATTGGTCCGATGTTAGAATTTGTTTTTTCTACGACTGCTTTAGAATATAAGCAAATAGACACACTTTTCAAACACAGAATGAATCCATTCTAGTTCTAGATACGGTATGAATATTCCGTATCCGAGCACATGTAGTGCAATCTCTTGTTTATAAAAGTAAAGAAAACTGTAGCAAAATTAGCAAAAATATATTTATTTTATCATGAAATATTAAATAATTTAATGATATCTAAAGTTTTGCGTTAAAATTACATAAAGTTTATTAGTTTTTCTTAATATTTGACCAGATTTTTATCAATTTAGTTCAAAAAATTAAAACTGCTCCATCTATTGTTAAATATTTAAACCTGATATATGTCACAACAATCTGACATAACTTTCAAATTTGCATTATAATTTGTAAATATGTGCTAAAATTAAATAAAAATCTTTTTTAAGTACTGATTTGATAAAATTATTAAATAACATTCATTGCTTTATTTAAAAATATGTGTTTTGTTGAATTTACAATGTCGAGTCACAAAAAACATTGTTTTTAACCGTGTCCGCAGTTTAAAGCCATACAGTGTTTCATATTTGCAGTCGAAGAAAAAGTATAGTCAATAACACGTATGGAATAGCATATTTTGTAACAAGTGTAGAATGACGCATATTCTGAAAGGGAGGATGTTTGTCACCTTAGCCCCGAAAGCGGTGAGAGGAATGGTCCACGAGTAAGAAATATCCATTTTGCAAGTGTTGCAGACTATACTTTTCATACGAAGTTCTATATAATGTATAATAACCAAAATTTTTTACAAAAAACAATCATTTACACCTAATCATTTATTATTTTATAGTAAACTATATATTATTTGGTTGATCTACATCTTAATAGAGTCAGTTTCAATTGTTTAAACACAGACAAGGACATAGGTAAACATTTGATAATTTTTTTTTAAGAAAACTAATAAAATTTTAATTTTAATTCAATATTAATTAAAAGCTATAATTTTAATAAAAAACAATAATTTACATCTGATAATTTAATATTTTATAATAAATAGTGTACTATTTCGTTGATTTAGCCTTAAAATAAAACCCTCAGTCGCTTACGGAATTACCGTAAGAGATTCTTAAAATCTAATAATGTATTCGATTTTTCTTTAAGAGGATTTTGCTCAGGATAACGATCTTTCATGCAATTTGAACTTTGACCAATTTTAGGAAATTCCCTACCATGACCACTTAATTTCTCCTACAGGAAAGTTTTGCGAACGCTGGTAAGACGTTCGTAAAAAATATTGAAAATGTTTTATTCTTTTTCCGAGTTTCTGGACGCTTTTATATAATTTAAGGAATTCTTCGAAAAAAAAATTGTGTTTGTCGGGGAAATTTTTTGACTTATACGTTTTTTAACCAAACTCCTCGCCTGGGTTTTTTTTTTAATATATATTTTAATTTTATAGAAATAGTTAACATGCAAAGTTATAAGTATACATATCAAGCAATAAATATATATAAATAAATGAATATTTCTCGACCACAATTTTATTCAATTTTTTCGTTTTCGATTGTTTTTTACTTGCCGTTTTTTTTTAATTTTAATTTTTTTTTATTTAACTTATCTTATTTTATCTGTAGAAATACGAAGAAAAATTTTACGTTTGCTTTAAATCTGAACATAAATGTAATGGAGTAAAGCATATGAAAAATAGATATAAGATCAGAGAATATATTTTCTATAAAAAAAGTACAGTCAGTTCAGAAGAATACTCGATATCAAAGCTTGTACATACCAATTGGCCACCATATTTCTTTTAGCCCTACAACAAATGTAAATAGTCACATCTACAATACATTAGAAAAACTTAATTTGTGTCTTCAATACGAACTCAAAAATAAAATTCTCTAAAAATATTATGTTTGGATTTAAGCACTGACTATTTTTTAAATTTTAAAATTTTTTGAATCTTCTAGCCTGAAGATGGCCCTATGTTAAAAGGGCAGAAACATGTCGCTATTATTTATACAATAATAATAAAAACATTTTTGGAGAGATAAAATCGTCTTAAATTTATTTAAAACTACCTCCAATATGAGCAAGGATCGTCAAAAATATAATTTTTAACAGTAGGTCATAGTCATAAGTTCCCTAAGGGAATTTAATTTTTATTGGTAAAGTATACTATAAATAAATAAAAAATACTAACTGACTGTTACAATTATTTACATAAATCGTTTAAAACATCATTATTAAAGGTCCCAAAAATGAGTATAAACAAATAAAATAAAATAAATTCTGCTAAATGTAATTAGTTATATTTCTTTAAATCAATCATAGCAACTGTTAATTATGGAAAATTGTTGAATTAAGACATTTTTGCAAACCATCGATATCAGAATTAGCTTAATTTAAAAAAAAATACACTGCCAGTAAAAAAGCTTTCTCATTTTACGACCTGCGCGTAAAATAGATTTTTTATTATCAGATTCACTTCCAGCAACCTCAAAAATGTCAATATACCAATTTTCACAAAAATCACCCCCCACCCCTAAGGGGGTGGGTTTCAAAAAATATATTTCAAGATTCATTTTTATCAACCTCAAAAACCCCTATCTACAAATTTTCACGAAAAAAAAAATTTGAAAATTTTTGCACGAATACAAGGCTTTCCGAAATTTTGAAAATTTTTAAAATGGGAAAGCAGTAATACAAACGGTCAAATTGAGCGGAACACCCCAACTGAAAACGGTCTTGTTTGTAATTTAAAAAAAAAATAGTTATTTGACATAAGAAAAACAAAAATTTTTATGGTCGTAGATCAAAAAAAATCTTAATTCTATTTGGTAATACCTTAAACAGGAAAATATGCACTCTTTAACAAAATGCTTTATAGCTCTGGAGTAAAAGATCATATACATGTTTATAAATAAAAATGTTAAGAATGAATAAAAATAAGTAGCTATAAGATATTACGAAAATTATTTTTGTAAAAATGGGACATGCGACAACTTCACCTAAGAAAACATACTCCCGTTTATTATGGTGCACCCTGTATAAATAATTATTTTTTCGAATCTTAATCATTGCAAAATAAAGCCAAAAGACCATATTTTTGGTAAAAATTCAAAACGAGTTATAACTCTTAAATATAAATATAAATATAAATATAAATCGGTCTTTGAAATATAGTAATTTAAAAATGTAATTTTTTTAAGTGATGCACTTCATTTGCTTAGCAGTTTATATTGAATGAATATAAATATTTTAAATAAACAAAAAACAAAGTTGATTTTATTGATTTCTATTTAATTTATTATTCTATATTCAAAAAGCAACATTTGTAACAAACTTCACTGCAATTAAACTCTAAGATATGGCGTCAAAATTCAAATAGTTTTGTAATGGGAAAGAATGAAAATAATTGTAACAGGTATGGTTGGGAAGAAAATAGTATACAAACCTGAGTGTAACATTTCATTTGTCATTCGGGAATTAGCAAACCTCGGACCTACGCTTCTTGGTTTCATAACTTTCCCTCAGGAAATTTAACAGTTTCCATCTGGGTATGTAATATACTATTCCCACTTTATTGACCTCAGAAGTAAGGTAATATTTGTACACCATCTATTCCTATACGAAGATAACAACTCATACTTCTCCTAATCTAGTTACTTTGAATGGTGGCAAGTATGTCAGATTAGTCTGCGTAGTTGACTTTATTAAATTTTTCAAAGTGAATCAATTTTATACATTTTTTCTCAACTAACATACGGAGTTGACTTTTATTGCTGACGATGTTTGGATATTGAAACTGTGCAGTCTACCAATATCACTGTGTACGACAACTGAAAAATAATAATTTATTTTATTCTATTTTTGTTTTTTTTTTTTGATAAAATGTCCTAATTACTGTACTCTTAAAAAATGAAAAAATGAAAAAATGAATATGTTTTCTATGAAACGTAAAGTCGTTTAGTTATTCAACTGAAGAATATCAATAAATTTGAGAAAACAGCAAAATTTATCGTGTCCATTATCGAGTATCTATCCACATTGATTGATATACATTTTGGTAAATTCGCTAGGCAACTATTTTTAGAATTCATTCATTTATTTATATAGGCCAATCAAGATAACTGTCTTTACTCAACGTTTGATACAGTTGGTAACTCGATTAGAGAGCCATATTTCCCGATAGGCACAAGTAGGCTATTGCGTTGAATTAAATGGCGGCAAAAAGAGAAAATAAAAAAAATAGTATATTATAACAAGAGTTGTAAATGAGCAATTAGGCATGGAAAATTACTTACTTTTCCTAAGTGAGTAACTGCTTTACAACTCGAGTAATGTACTCTACTTTTTCTTTAACCATGAAAACGAACATCAAAACTAATTAAACATGTCTGAAAAATTCCATAAAAAAACATTATGCTACCAAACCAAATTGACACAAAACATATTTTCTGTGGCAAACTTTACCTGTTCAATTAATTCATGTGGCACAAGTTCAATGATTTCAAGGTTTTTCCTATTTCTTCTTCCGAGAAAAGGAGGAAATGAAGACCGCCTAAAGTTTTTTGTAGTTTTTAGCTTTACTATTTTTTTTTTTTTCATGGAAATGAGTTAAATAAAACTTAAAAGTATGCTGTATAAAACGAAATTCTAGAAAAATATTTAAATTAAAATACAAATTTTTTACATTTTTTTCTTGGTTCAAAAGGCCCGCATTACTCGCAGGCTGGGGGTAATTAGGGCATACGTCAGAATTACCTCCATTCAAGAAAATTTAAATAGAAAAATTACAAGCAAAGACTTTTCTTTCAAAGTTTGTTCATAGGACACAGTTTGAGAAGCATATCCATAGCTCACCATACATTAGACATATTTCGTCATTCATTGCGGTGTAATTTTTATCATCACTCTCATCCGAAGAGTTTTTGGAGTTTTCAGACATCCATTGTGCTTCTCCGCTCTACTGTTATGAATTCGGGCCATCTCCAATATCAAAACTTAAATATGACTTATCTGGCGTAATAGCAGCTGGCCAGCATTACCCCAAAACCAATTGCCTTTATAACCCCAAAACGTACATTTACAAATTTTTACCCAAAATACAAAATTAACTGAATTTAATTATTAATCTGTTACATAGTCCTAAACTACACTAAAGACTAATACTACATATACCACAAATGTAACTAATTAGGCTCATTTAATTTATTTACATGTCTTTGAAACTAGAAGAGTGATACATCAAAACTGGCAAATTGCAATTTTTTCTAATAACTTCCTTGCCTTCGATGTAATTTCAGGTAGACTATGAATTACTCACGAGTAGATGAACCATCTAGTATTTCAATTGAAAGATGAATATACAACTGAGATATGCGATGGCCACCATTACCCTAGAGGCCGCCATTCTCCCCCTTTCCTCTAATATCAGCGGAGACAAAAGAAAAAAAGATTTTATATATTTTTTCTTTAAAGTGTTATATTTATTAGTTTTAGTTGAAATAAAATAATCGACCTTATGTTAAAAATTTTCTCTCGTTTTTAAACTGGTAGACTAACATCCCTACTCTCAATTTAACTACTCCCTAACATACCTACTCGAATACTTCATAACATCCCAACTCTACAAGAACTCTACTATATTTATGTATATATATATATATATATATATATATATATATATATATATATATGTGTGTGTATATATTTTTATGTATACATATAATTAATTTTTAATATTATTTAATGTATGTATTATTGGATAGATCTATATAGAATGAAAATTCTCGAGATCCTTAAATAAATTTATCTTTATCTTTTATCTTTTATCTACTCTGTAACATTCTAACTTCTTAACATCCCTACTCCCCAATAACCCTACTCCGCGTTATATACACTCGATTAACCACTTGATATACCACAAATATGTATTAAATTTATTAATTATTCATTTATTAGTAAACATTATGAGAATGCGGACAAAGAAACTATTAGAAAAACAAAATTTCGATTATTCTACAATTTTACATATAGACGAGTACTTTCTAGGAAAATAAAAGATTATCATTTCTTAACATTCAAAATAGAACCACCGGGTATTATGCCTTGGCTGAGTCTTTACTAAAGTACTGCATTCCAGCATGGGGCGGGTTATGTAAAACAACCCTACAAAGTCTACAGGTCGCACAAAATACCCTTTTAAAAATTTTGTTTAATAAAGAGCGTACGCATCCCACTGCTTTGTTGTATGAGGAACTGGAATTGTTTGACATTCGTGAACTTTACGCCTACAGTACCTTAAATTTTATTTTTAATAACGACACTGTCAATATAAGATCCAGACCCCATACAACAAGATCAGTTTCCAATCAGTCGTCAGCAGTTCTTTTATGTACAAAGACATTTTCCCAAAGGTTTATTTTATATCTAGCACCTAAACTATTTAACTTATTACCAGTTAGCATTAAAACTATTCCCTATTGTTTTAGATTAAAGCGTGAGTTAAAAAAATACGTTAAACAAAATATAAATAGCATTAGACCCTTATTTCAAAATGATAGCTAATAAAGGTTTCCTTCTCTTTCCATATCTCTCTTTCTCGCTCTCTCTCTCTTTTTTCTCCATTTTTGCGCGCACACACACACACACTTTATCATTTCTTTCTTTTATTTCCAATAATTTTCCATTTTGTTAAGAGTTAAGTATCTATAATTGTTATAGTTCCTAATTTAGATATTTATTATTATTAATATATTTTTTTCTCACTACACGGGCTTTTGCCTACAGTGAACAAATTGTAAAATACCATATGTAATTTTATGTATTAAATAAATAAATAAATAAATAAATAAATATAGAGGAAGAAAGTTTTTTGTTAGGGATGTTATGCAGTAGGGAAATTAGGGTTTAGGAAAATTGCCTTAAAAGTTACTCAATTGGCCTAATATGAAAACCAATATAAATTTTGAAGCTCATATATTATTTATTAAATTAAAAATTTCAATTCGACGTGTTGCATTTTTTGAATTTTACTTGAAAATCCTGGCTATAAAAAAATAATCATATACAGCGTAACCTATGCTTGATTAAATAAAAAAAATCAACATACATCCCCCTCCACACCTAGTCTCTATTTTTATTTTCGAGCCACCTCGATCGATAGAAAAAAAGAACGTATCGTTATACAAGTTGCTAAACATAGAACGTTTGGTGCGGAGTTTGTTTTGGTTTTTTGTTGTTTGGTGTTTTTTTTAATGGGTGGTGTTGGTTTACGTTAAGGTTGGATTTGCTCATATTTGTTGTTTTTTTTTTTTTGTAAAAAATTGGTTTTTATTTAAAATAATATATTGAAAACGGGTCAGCGCATGCGCAGTTTAGCACTGCGCGATACCGCGTTCTTTTCATAACCGCTCTTATCGTTATGGTGAAACAAACAATATTTTCCAGATTTTGATGTATTTATTCGTTTTAAGATCTATATATTCCGAAAAACCGGTTTTTCTATGTCCGTTAGTCTGCTTCTGTAAAGTTATTAAAAAAAACATACCTAGTTTGGGAAATTTTTTAAATTTCTAGGCAATTTTAAAATATCCCTAGAAATTAAATTTCCTTAAAAATCTTAGAAAACTCTACAACGTTTTTCTTTGTCATGTTGAAAAAAATAATAATAATAATAGTAATAAGGGGCTCCAAAGTACAACCTTATCAGATCGCAAGTATTTTTTTTCATAAAAAAAAATCCAGAAACTCACTTTAGGTTATATCTAAAAGAGAACTGATTAATGTATCCAAAAACCACCCTTAATAACCCACTGTTCTGGAACCACCTGCAACTTTGTTCTAAATACCACCCTATTATTAATAAATAATAATTGTTATTTGGAGCCCCTAAAAGACAAAACTTTTGATGCATGGTTAAATTCAGAATAAAATTTACTTTCATATTCTTTGATAAAAATGGGAGGGTGCTATTTGAAAAACAGCAGTTGGGGGTGGTTTCAAGGGGGTGGGTTAGCAAGGGGCGGTTTTTGATATGTCAATAAAATCTTCTTTGGCTCCCATTTAACGCTATTTTTTCAAAAAACGGAGATAACGCTTGTCAAGAATCTGGTGGGACACCCGGTATATTAAATAATCCTAAAAATTGGTTTGTTTGACATACAACAATAAAATGTTTTATTATGGTTAAAAGTTTATATAAACATGCCTAAAAACATATAGTTCCTGAGATACGTCCATTCTTCTGGTAAATTGCATGCCACTACAGGTCTGATTATGTAAACTTTTAGGCTGGATAACAATTTTAAAAATACTTCCAGTGCAGTATGTGGCAAAAAGGAAAAAAGTTACCACAATTATTTGAGCTCTTAAATGCAAAGCAAATAAGTTATTTATTGGTAAAATGCCATAATTTTTCTAAAAATTTACCCTCGGCCCCCTAAAACCCCCTAATTAGGGAATATTATTTAATGGCACTTCCAGGCAAGCTAGAAATTTTAAAATTTAGCATACGGATAGGGGATTTCGCATATAACCCAAAAAATTGTAAAAATTTAATCCTTTTAAGTGCTTTTCTAAACACACTTCCCAAAAAGCTATAAATTTAAAATTTAGCATACACATAGGGGATTCTGCATATAGTCAAAAAAAATATAATAAAATTTAGTTTCTATACATAAAAAAACAGTTTATTTAATACAATTTTTATGACGTAGAATGTGTCCACATAACCACTTTTATTGTGTTACCTGAGGAATAGCGGTTAATTTTGATTTTTATGCATCGTTCCTAAAAATATTATGTAACTACCATGTATATTACATTAAATGTATAAAAATTGTCAACAATAATGAAGAAAAGTCATAAGAATATAATGACATAGTTTTCTTGCCCTAAATCACAAAACTAAAAATCGACTTTGGTATGCAAAACCCTCACGGACACATAGTGCAGTGCAAGGCTAGCATTTATGTCAAATAAAAGAAATAGAGCATATTTCTTGTAACAAACAGTTTTAAAAATTAAGCACATGACATTTTGAATAAAATATGAAAAACAAGCTTCGAAAACAACAATAAAAGGTATGTTATGCGACATGAGGATAAAAAGATTCTATGGGGATTTTTTAATTTTTCCGGAATTACCTAGATAGCACCCAATATCCCGGGATATCTCGTTTATGTCCTTTAATGGGACATTGTTCGTATATTCATAGTATATCCTATTTCGTATGTACTGTAAATATACTGTTTAGTGTATCCTACGGATATCACATTGATGTACGGATGAAGTCGTATATTCAACGGCGATCCAATTTTGTATATACTATGAATATGCAATTTAAATATCCTAGGGATATCCTTATATGGATTTTCTTAAATCATTTTTTTACCGCGTTTTTCGTGACTTTAATGGCGGATGTTTTTGTCGGGGTTTGTGGTCTGTTTATGTATGTAAGCTTTTCCACAAATATTATTAAGTATATATTGTGTTTTTTTTTTGTTGGACGATTTCGTAAGTATTTATGTTTTATATAATGAACACAAATCAATACTATAATAAAGCATATTATGCTGGCAAAGAGTCTCGGTTACGAGTTTAAGTATACAAGTGTATAGTTTTATAAAAGGGGCTGTCTATAAAATACCTAACGCATATTTTTGGCTGGCACAGAGCCCTCCCTCCGTCCTAAGTGCTTTAAGCTTATTATGGACAAGCCCAAAGGTTAACCGTATTACTTTTTGAAAAAATTATGATGAAAAAGGAAATATATTCCGTATATAAGTTAATTTTTGCTAATACGCAATATCCTACTAAAGATTTACCTTATCTTTGTAAATTTTCTAAGGAGGGGCATATTGAGATTTCCGGAGTTTCTCTGATCATATGTAGTTTTAGGATATGCATTATATCAATTTACAGACCATGCTTAGGAAATACTAACATTTTCTTTGACACCTTACTCAAATTCTATACATAGTTGATAATAAATTTAATTACGTAATTCTATGCGGTGATTTTAACATTAATTTAAATGATGTTAGAGGTGATTGTAAAATTCTACTCGATATTTTTGAATCACACAACCTTAAAACAAGTACAAATTGTAATACAAGAATTTTTACAAACAAGAATGGCCAAACCAGTGAAAGTAGTATAGATTATATGGTCACAAATATACCTCCTAATTTCTACAAGTCTCAAGTAATTAATCCTAATATTGCAGATCATTTTTGCCATATATTTTCCAGTTCCATACCTATTAAATCTAAACCCAAACCCAGTAAAACAATTTTAAAATGTAGAAAAATTAGAAAACATAGCATTGAAGAATTTAGAAATTTAAAAACAATATCATGGAAAGAAATATACGAAGTTAATATTGAAAAGGCTTTTAAACTTTTTACCGAATCCATAAATTGGTGTTTTAATATTACATGTCCTATTCGCAATAAAACAGTAAGTAATAAAATTGTTAAAAATGATAAAGGGTGGTTAAACCAAAATTTAATTAATGAAGGTATTCAATTAAAATTTATGTTCACTCTTCTACATCATAATATAATTAGTTCCGAATATTACAATTCTCTAAAAAACAATTATAGATTTAATATTAGAAAAGCAAAACAAGAATATATATCTTTAAAAATTTTAAATAGTAATAATAAGACTAAAACCACTTCGCAAATAATAAACAAAAAAGTGGGTAAAATTAAAAATAAAAGTAATATTGTCAAAATAAATTATAATTCTAAATCAATACAAAACGAAAAGGATATTGCATATACATTTGGAACTCACTTTGCCAATATCGCAGATGAAAATGTAAAAAATCACTTTGCCAAATCTGGCTTAAATTATTCTCTTCCTTGTACTAGTTCACGTCATTTAACTTATGTACCTTTTAGATCTAGTCTCATCAAAGAATGGGAAGTTCTCAATACTATAAATTCTTTCAAAAATAAAAATTCTAGTGGAGTAGATGATATTTCTATGAAAACTGTACAAAGCATTGCAGATATAATTGTCAAGCCTTTCACATATTTAATTAATCTTTCAATATCACAAGGAGTTTTTCCTAGTATATTTAAAACTGCTTTAGTTAGCCCTCTATATAAAAAAAGTGATACTGAGAATGTTGACAATTAGAGGCAAATATCGGTATTAAGTTCATTATCAAAGGTTTTGGAAAAAATTGTATTTACTCAGCTAAAAGACTTTTTAGAAACAAATAACACACTGTCTCCTTCTCAACATGTTTTTCGTACAGGTAAGTCAACTGAAACTGCCTCGTATGACCTTCTTAATTTTGTATACACCGAATTGGATAATAACAGGTTCGTTGTTTGCTTGCAATTTGATCTTTCCAAAGCGTTTGATACTGTGCGACCCGACTTACTAAGAACGAAGTTAAAAAGTTTTAACATTCCAAAAAATATTTCTAGTTGGATATACTCCTACATGATGTTTAGAAAATTAATTATTAATTTAAATAAAAAAATGAGATCCAAGGTCTTGCTAAGCTTGGAGTTCCTCAAGGCTCTATTTTAGGACCATTACTGTTTTTGATATTTATTAACGACTTAATAAAAATAAAACTGTAGCAATAAACTTCTTCAAAGGGAAAGCTTTGCCAAAAAATAATCTCTCCGATATTGAATTTAATAAATCAACAAAATTCCTTGGCATAATGTTCGATGAAAATTTAACGTGGAATGACCATATTAATTTAGTATGTAAAAAAATGAACAGTGCTTACTTCGCTATCCTAAAGCTAAAGAGTGATCTGAGTGAATCCGGTATTCTTAGTATGTACTATGCTTTAGCTTATTCGGTTATTAACTATAATATTATATGCTGGGGTAAGGCTACAGAAATTGACCGAGTATTTAAATCACAAAAACGTATTGTTAGATTGATTTTTAATAAGCAATATAAAGACTCATGCAGAGGATTATTTAAAAGTAACAGATTACTTACAGTTTTTGGTGTTTTTATATTTAAATGTGTAGTATTTGCAAAGAGATATATAAACTCTTTTACAATTAACTCTAATGTTCACTGTTATAGTACCCGACATAGCAAAACTTTAAGAATACCGAAACATAATCGTTCATTTTACAAAAAGTCACCAATTTACTGTTGTATTACGTTTTATAACAAATTACCCATTGAATTTCGTAATATATCTAATGATAACTTGTTCAAAAAATTAGTAAAAGCTTATCTTATAGACCAGGAAATTTATTCCGTCAATGAATATTTGTCATGTTAATTGTATTCTAATTTTTATGTTTTTAACTTATTTATAACGCTACACTTACTTATATAATTTGTATTTTTTTTTCACCCAGTATAACAACATCACATACCTATAATAATTTGACGTTTGTTTTTTTTTTTTTTTAGTCCGATTATTTTTTATTGTACTATAGTACCAAATGTGAAACATATTGACTTGCCATAATGTACTTCGTGTATCCGATAATGGTGAATAAAGTTATTTATTTATTTATTTATTTATTTATTTATAATTAGCTAATTATATAAAAATGGCCCTGACAAAAGTGGGTATCAAATAGTATTGCTTTTATTATTTTTTTTATGAAATATTGTTATTAGCTTAAACTTAAGCTAGGCATTTAAATAACTTGCAACTAGGTGCAAGCTGCTAATTTCCCTTTCCAAAAAAATAAAATAAAAGCCAATACTATTTGATAGCCACTTTTATCTGGGTATACCCCGATTACTCGGGTAATTTGTACATAATTAGAAGCTATCTTTATGATAGACGTATAGTATATTCTCTGACATTACTAACATAAAATACTCTAACAAATACATCTACATTTGTAGCCACAGTAAGGCTGCTCTCCTTGCTCTATCCTCTTGTAGGATAAGATCGATATCTGTGGCCGACTGTAAACAAGTCCTAAACAGACGTAACTACCTTAGACTAATTTGGGTACCCAATCACAGCAATATCCCCGGTAGGAAGGGTTCAGCCAGTCCATTTATTGGACATGAGCCTTCGCTTGGGTTGTCAAACTGCGCCATTAAAAGGACTTAATCAAAGTTTTATTCGACACTGGTCTTCCCAACTCATCAAAGAGCCCTCATTTTCTAACTCAAAAATACTTGTCCAATTAAACAAGAAAAAACTCAAAACCATTATCAGTTTGCAAACTGGTTTGGACTTTTAACAATCTTCTTTATAAAATGAAAATTATCCAGAGTGAATGCTGTAGATTCCGGGATTATGATAATCAAACTGCATCCCATATTTTGGGACAATATCCTGTCTTTTCACAGAAAAGACTGACATTTTTGGGTTTGGACCATCAGTACAACCTAGCAATTCAGTCGATCTTTCATTGGGACAGATCATCGCCTTTTTAGATGCCTAATATTTTTAACCTGTGCCTTGAACAGTGTTTTCCCTGACTGTTTCAAGCTGGCCAAGGTTATCCTGATTTAAAAAAAGGGAAATCACAATGACCCTGATAATTACCGCACCAGTGCTGCCAATTTTTGGAAAAATATTTGAATCTATCATTAAGGCCCGCTTAATTAGTTTTTTGGAAAAAACAAGGTTTTTTGCACTAGGCAATTTGGGTTTCGCAGAGGGAAATCTACAATTCAAGCAATACAAAAGATTCGGGAAGACATAGTCCAAGCCCTTAAGGAGGGCAAGATCAATGGAATGATCTTATTTGACCTCAACAAGACCTTTGACTGTGTCCCCCACCCAAAACTATTTGATAAACTTCATTATCATGGAGTTAGGGGTTTGGCACTAACACTACTTATCTATCAAATCGAAAAAAATGTGTTTTTCATAACAATAACTTTTCGGGCTTTAATGGTATTAACATAGGGGAGCCCAGGGCTCTATCCTGGGCCTTCTATTGTTTTTAATATTTATTAGCGACCTTCCTTTTGTCTGGATCCAGAAAATAATGTTTTTTTTTTCAGATGACAGTACAGTGTTAAACTTTCATTTCGATATACAGTCACTTTTAGTAGCCATGAATTATTCGGAATAAACAAAAAGTACCTATGGAACTCTTACCCCCTCACATAGCGATTGGATTCTTTAGAATTCACAAGAGACTGACCCAAAAAATATCTACAGACATAAAGGTGGATTTTTTTAGTAGCGACCTATATATCCTTTTAAATATACATTTGACATTTCAAAACAATAGATAGCTTTCATGAAAAATAATACTAGTTTTATTTTTTTTATATAAAGTGAGAGGGACATATAAATCAATCATTAAATGATGTGATAGTAACGAGTGTTATTTAACACAATAAATTTTATTGTGTTAAATAACACTCGTTAATAAATAATTATAAATACAATATAAATAAAACACAAATAGGATGTAGAATTGTATTAGCTTAAGTAAAAAAAATAAAAAATCAATATTTACATATAACTAAAAATGTTTAAAAAGTATTTTTTTAAATTATATTATCTTTAGATAATAGCTGTTTACGGTATTTTGAAATAGATTTTTTTTAGGTTTTTTTATTCTTAGCGGCAGAATGTTATAAAATTTAATGCCGTAATAATTGGTACTAGTTTGATTTGTATAGAGTCCGGTACATAAATGGATATAAAGAATTGTCACGTGTGTTATATTTTGATGAATGAATTTTGTACTTGTTATAAGCAATATGTTCAGTGATACATTATTTTATTTTATTACATACAATTTAAGGTACAATTCAAGGTAACTGGAAAGTTTACTTATTTAGTATCAATCTGCATACCAAGGAATTTTGCACTAGCTGATGTCGGTGGTACTTTATCATCATCATCATCATCATCATCATCATCATCATCATCATCATCAGAAGCGGTGTGGTTATTACCAAGTAATAGCCACGGCACTCAGACCTGAGATCCATTGTGCATGCCGCATCTAGATGACTAGATGACACATCATTTGATTAGGATGATTTTCCATGGGGGCAGGCATCTAAAAAGGCACTGATGGTGAACCTAAAAATCGCAGTCTTTTTTGTGAGAAGACAGGACATTATCCCAAAATGTGGGATGCAGTTTCTTTATCATAGTCGCAGAATCTACAGCGTTCGCTTTGGATAATTTTCATTTTATAAAGAAGATTGTTGAAAATACTATGACCAGTTAGAAAACTGGTAATAGTTCTGAGTTTTTTCTTATTTAGTTGAATAAGTGTTTTTGTATTGGAAACAGTGTTGGATAAAACTTCGATTAAGCCAGGTTTTTATATCCCTTTTAATGACGCAGTTCGACAACCCAAGCGAAGGCTCAGGTCCAATAAATGGACTGGCTGAACCCTTCCTAGCAAGCTGGTCGGTGGTACTACTCGATACAAGGGTCTAGGCGCTAAAATAAGGTTGACCGTTTTATTTATTTAGACTGTTTATCAGTAAGGTGGGTGAGCCAACTATTGCCATGTTAAGACATTTTATTTTTTGCTGCATTCAAATTTATTTGTAATCACCTGAAACTTTACTACATTAAACATAAACATATCTTTATTCTAACGGGTAAAAAATATATAAACAGCAGGAACTTCAAAAAAATATTATTACTTTAAAAAAAAAAAAATTGCATACTGACAATATTAGGAGCCCATGTCCCAAATATTGCCAGGGTACGCGTAATTATAGTATAGAACAAAGTTACAAAAAATTAACAAACTAATAAGAAAATATTGAGGCACAATAACAATTTTAGCTGTTTTTAGGTACAATTTGGGCACTTAAATTACAATCGTTGTTTTTAGTAAGCCCCAAGCACTTCATACTTACCAAATAATCTCAAAAAATTAACTTTTCGCTTCCTGGGAAAAAAAGGTTTATATATTTGAGATATGATCGGATCTCTGTATATCCAAATTTCATGTCCAAGAATATATCAAGAGATCCAATCATATATGCTTATATATAAGCAGTTATATATCAAGAGATCCAATCATATCTCGTCATATATGAGCAGATATGCTTATATATAAGCAGATATAAGCAGATATAATCTATTGTACAAGTGATTAGATATAAAAATATATGTGCATATATCAAGAGATCGCCATATATGAGCAGATATGCTTATATATAATCAGATATAATCTATTTATGCAACTGTTATATATAAGCATATCTGCTCATATATAACGAGATATGATTGGATCTCTTGATATATAACTGCTTATATATAAGCATATATGATTGGATCTCTTGATATATTCTTGGACATGAAATTTGGATATAAAAAGATCCGATCATATCTCAAATATATAAACCTTTTTTTTCCCGGGTTTTTTTGTTGAGTATATGGGCCAGGAAAGTGCATGCTTGGGCCTACCTCAATACGTTCTTGCCCAGCTTGCGAAAGTCAAAACTTTTTATAGTGGAAGAGCTTAAACACGAACTGCGTTTTTGTGTACGCCGTTACCAACTGTATACAGATACCTCATATTTAGAGGCATCTTTTAGATATAACATATATACTAGAAGTGCTATCTATCCCACAGAGGACGAACTAAAAAGTTTAAGAGGAGGTGGCAATATTAGGAACATGGCAATAATTAGCTCACCCACCTTATTAAACAACTCTATAGTTCTAGAAAGTAATTTTCTGTTTCTTTTCAGAGTTTAATGACTTGCTCTTCACACTATAAGTAGTGTCATCAGCAAAAAGCTTTAAAATATTTGCTAATATGGCTAAAAAGTATGAAAAATAATTTAAAAAAATAAGAAACAGCAAATGTCTCTAAATATTTTTTATAATCATTATGGACACATGAAACGTTTCCAAGCTTATTGTATTTATTATATACACATTATGCATAATATATCGTCGGCTTACAAGTAAAGAGCAAAAAAAAAGTCCAAAAACATGGTTTTGAGATATTGGCAAATTTAACTTTCACTGTTGTTTTTGAATTTTTGTAATAATTGTTACAAAAATGCACGTTTCGCCAAACAAACACTAAGTCGCTTAGTACAGAAACATTTGAAATAATCTACAAGTAAAACGCACTAAGTGCACTAAGTGACTTAGTGCCTATTGCCAGATAAAATTTTATTCAAAATCAAACTGGTGCGTTTTGTATAGTGGGTAACTCTCTTGGCAGTCCACCTAGAAGTTAGTTCGGTTTACCTGTACATAGATCATCAAAAATTAATTACAGTGCCATAAAAATCCCATTTTCGCAAAAAAGTGACTTAGTGCCTTTTACTTGTAAGCCGACGATATGGTGAGATAAAATTAGATAAACTAAAATTAGTAAATTACTACCGCACTTATTTTCTCGGCTAACTATACCGATAAGTTTTTAGATAATGAATATTATTAAAAATAATTATATTGTTATTTTTATTTTTATTTTTGGGTTTATAATGTAAAACTTAAACTAGACTTCGCCAATATTCCAAAAATAAATATATTACACCATTATGTTTTTCTGAAAAAAAAAAAAAAACAGTAATGACATGTCGTTATATTTGTAAATTACTATTAATGTAAAAAAGTTAAGCAAAATCGTCAAAGCCATTTTAAAGAAAATTGATTTTTTACATTTTTGTTTATCAGTAAACTATACTTATTTGGGAGACTACAAAAACTAAAAGACCTGCCTGAGCATTCCCTTAAAAACATTTTAAGTGTAAAGCTTGGTTTTGATTTGTCAAATAGAATGGCCTGTAGGTATCTGGACTCAGGGATGGACGGACGGAAAGTAAAAATAACAATAACCTAATAGTGACTTTTGATGACAGACTAACGTCTCTACTCTCAATTTATATACTTCCTAACTTCTCTACTCCATAATGCATACTCTGTAACATCTCTACTCTATAACATTCCTACTCTCCAACAACCCTACTCCGCACTTTATGCACTTGATTAGAGTATGGACATTAGGCCTTTTAAATTTACCAATAAATCATCAATGTTTAAAATGATGATATATAGTAAACGGAAAAACCTTGATTTAATTAAATACAAAATTATTGTAATGGGATGCGTGTATACAACCATTAAAAGATTAATATTATAAGAAACCTGTAATTTTAAACACATTTATTGATAAGAATCAGGAAGTATTTATAAGGTGAAAAAAATCTAAATATTAACGAAGAAAAACTAATTCTAAAAGTTAATTAGGCACTAAAATTTATTACCCTTGTTATTTTTTTTTGAACGTGTATCTACTAAGATTTACTTCCTAAAGTTGTCTTAGGGTATTTAGGGTATACAGTGTATACTAGACACGTAAAGTAAAATACTTGTGATACTGTTGCATACATGTGTTAGAAACTTACAATTACTAATTTAAAAAAAATCAATAATTTGTTTCAAGTTTACTACTTATTACTTGTTACCAAGATATGATTATGAGTAGTGTTGCCGCCTAAGGCCTATCGTCTCGCTATCGTCTCGTTATCGTTGGAGAGAACGATAGCGAGAGGTGAAAAAATATCGTATCGTTGTAACGATAACGAGAGGCCTCTCGCCCGTAACAAGACCGACGCGAGAGCGATAACTATCGTACAGTCAGAGACAGTCGAATGTTGAAGCCACCTAAAATCAGATAAAAATATTTGACACAAATGTTATTATTTAATTTTTGAATTTAATGATTTTTAAAATGCAAATATATTCTTTAATAGGTATTATGCATCATACATTAGCACATTATATAATGCTTTTATCTTTTAAAATCGTATCCAAGGCAGGAACCTCTTCAACATTGTCCTATCTTTATAGCAGATACAAAAATATAAACTCCTGGCAGATGCACTAAGTACCTAACTAGGACTATTGTAAGTACGGTAGTATTTGACTAATACGAGGGGTAATTTAAAAGAAGCCAAAAATTCCAGATCTGGTGTTTGTAGGATTTAAGTGCTAAACATCAATTTTAACATTGTTTGGACTTTTGCTTAATTAAGTAGAATAGTACGAGGTTAAAAACAAACAAACATCTAACTAGGACTATAGTAAGTATGGTAGTATTTGACTAATACGAGGGGTAATTTAAAAGAAGGCAAAATTTTCAGATCTGGTGTTTGTAGGATTTGAGTGCTAAACATCAATTTTAACATTGTTTATATATTTTGCTTTCCCATGTTTACTTTCTCATAAAAAAAAGTATTGTCATAGAAAACAAATTAATTGCCTAAATCATCTTATGTTTTCCTGAAAGGTCGAGAAAAATCAAAATAATCAAAAAAATATGTTTGTTGGTCTGTCTTAAGACTAAAGAAAGCTTTGAGCTAGAGATTTAAAATTTGGGATGCAGATGTAATTTTATATTATTTTTTTTTCCTTTTTCTTTATGAGGAAGTAAACATGGGAAAGCAAAATATATAAACACTGTTAAAATGGATGTTTAGCACTCAAATCCTATAAACAACAGATCTGAAAATTTTGCCTTCTTTTAAATTACCCCTCGTATTAGTCAAATACTACCATACTTACTATAGTCCTAGTTAGATGTTTGTTTGTTTTTAACCTCGTACTATTCTACTTAATTAAGCATCCCCTAAGTCCAGGACTTGTGTGGGCTAGTAGTAGAGGGAACTACCGGCTTTAATTGACTTTCGAACCAATATATCTAGGGAGTACGCCTTCGCCAAATTTCAATTATTAATTAACTGAAAAAGGCAATCGGCGCCAGTGAGGTTTGAACTCACGATCATTAGATCAGTGTCAGGCTATATCGATGCCATTGACCGCTGAGCTAAATCTCCCATATATATATATATATATCTCCCACAGATACTTAGTGCATCTGCCAGGAGTTCATGTTTTTGTATCTGTTATAAAAATAGGACAATGTTGAAGAGGTTCCTGCCTTGGATACAATTTTAAAAGATAAAAGCCTTTTATTATGTGCAAATGTATGATGCATAATGCCTATTAAAGAATATATTTGCATTATTAAATTCAAAAATTAAATAATGACGTTTGTGTCAAATTCCTTTAACTAATATTAGATGGCTGAAATATTCAACTTTTACGCTGGAACGATAAGTATCGTTATCGCGAGAGGTAGGCGATCGTAGTTGCGATACGAGAGGTATTTATTGGCGATAACTATCGCTTTAGGCGGCAACACTTATTATGAGTACTATTTTTCATTATATTATTATATTATTCTGTGCTAGAAAAATATTATACGATAGGTTCGAATTTTCAAAATAAATCAAAAATCGTCCTAGACAAAAAATTCTGGGACATAAATTTGTTTCATGAAAAAATAACCAACTTTTTTTTTCAAATGTCTGCTCGTATGTCCGTCCGTCTGATGTCACGATTTTTGTAAACACAATAACTCAAGAACGAATAATCCAATCGACTTGGAATTTTCAGGAAAAATCAAGTTCTGCGAGGGGAAGATCCCTATTGTTTTTGAAAGTATTCTCCACAAAAAAAAAAAAATTATGGTAGCCCCCCAATTTTAAAAAAATCGAAAAAAGCTAAAAAAAAAATTAATTTTTTCAGGAAAAAATACTTTTGTTATAAGGATCAATTCTACCAAAACAAAATAAAAAACATGAAAGATCAAAAAAAAATATTTTTTTTTTGATTTATTATTAACTGTAACTTCCAAAAAAGTTAGAAAAAAAAACACCTCATTTCCCTCCCTTGGTCGGGAAGGCTCTTGTAGCTAACTTCACGTATGTCACTTGAATTTATCTACCTAAATTTTATGACAAAACAGTTTTAAATGCATTTATATGTTTATTTATTTATTTATTCATGATTTATTTTTATAAATAACATCACATATAAATTTAAGTTATATTTTTAGGAAATTTATGAAAAATATACAGTGACTACTTCCAACTTTATAGGTTATTATATTACTATTTTTTGTTAGTTAAACGTGATAAACTTTAGTTAAAAAGAAAAATGCATTACAGTATGAGGTACCTAAGGGAACGTTCAAGTATTACGTAACGCAAATTTTGACCAATTTGGACCCCACCCCCCCTGTAACGCTTTTTTCCCATACCATTAACATGGGCGTAACACTACAAAACGACCTCCACTCCCCCCCTATGAGCGTTAAGTAATACTTGAACGTTCCCTAACAAATAACCAAAAATAGTTTTAAAGTAAGTAAAATTCAAGAATTACCTTGGTGGCCAATCATTTGTCGTATTTCTTACTATAATCAAAATTGTCCTACTATAATCAAAATTGTCATTCAGCTTTAGCTAGTGTATAAATTTAATTTTTCTGCTTTTCTTCGTATTTTACAAGGAAAACTTTAAATAAATAGTTTATTTATTAACTTAATTGAGTCTCAATAAAAGTCTGCTATTATAAAACGCACTCAAAAACAAAAACACTGCTGTGCTGCACTCTATCGCTAAAATAACGAAGTAACGTAGGCATTTCTACTAGTTTTTAGATAAAAACATTTAAATGTATTATTTAATTTATACTGAATGAAAAGAAATGTTTTAAGATTGTTAATTGACAAAAAACAAAGTTTGTTTTATTGATTTATATTTATAATTCTATATTCAAAAGCAACATTTGTAACAAACTTCACTGCAACTAAACTTTTTAATATGGCGTCAAAATTCAAACGGTTTTTGTAGATAAGTTTATTGGTTTTAAAGAAATTAAAATTCTTATAATAAAAGTGTTTTGTGTAAGCATTAGTTACAATATTAGAGTGAGTACAGTAAGTTGTGGGTAAGTTCAAACAGTTTTTGTAGCGGGAAAGAAGGCAAATGATTGTAAATAAAACAGGTATGGTTGTGAATAAAATAGTATACAAACCTCGGTTCAACATTTCATTTGTCCTTCGGGAATTAGCAAACCTTGGACTTTTCTCCTTTAGGAAATGCAACAGTTTCCACCTCGGTATGTAATATACTTTTGCGGGTTTGCTATTTCCCTAGTTTTCTTTTTAATGTCTCCACTCCTTTTCTTGACGGAAAAAGTCACATTAAGGCACTCTAAGTTAAGTTACGAACTCTATGCACAAGTGTGGAGCCATATATAGTGCTTTTAATAAGACCACAAAGTATTTCGAGGCAAGCCGCATGCACAATATTGCCTGATTTTATGCATATGTTTTATTATTTACGACACGGTTCATCAGGGTCCGGAAACCCCTCATTTTTGGCATTAATTCGATTTAAAACTAAGACTTAAAAACTATGTCTTTATAATTATGGATAGTTAAAGTATGTTTAGCATAAATATGAAATAAATTTAAGGTGCGTATAAGAAGTTTTGCAGTTATACCCGAAAAATCCAAAGATCAGTATGAAAATAGTTGAAAAAGTTTCAAAACATGGTGCAGTGAAAAAAATATGTGAAAACATAGAAAAGTTACTGTTGGTTTATTAATAAATAATTATTTCGTTCGAAGAAGAAACCTAAATAGTCCAATAGCGTTTAAAAGTTATTGTTCCAGATATAATTTTATCTTTAACTTAATAAAAACTAATTTAAAGCTTTAAAAATTATAAATTAGATTATTATTTACTTACCGACTCCCGATCGGTGAGTAATTTACTTACCGATCAGTAATTTGTATACATAACCTACTGCTGTCATAATTAGGCTAGTAAACACGTTAAATTACCCGATCGTGCAATAAATATATTTTTGTGCAAGAAAATAAAAAAAGTTCAAAGTTTCAAATTTAAGGATTATTGACGCCATTGAATACACCATTTTATAATTTTTATTCTCATTGTCACATTGAATTTAGGCAACCCATAAAAGCACATTACCAATTTAAAGTAAAACTTTATTTATAAATTTAAATATTATAGAGGCCATATTGGACCCGCCGTTTTGAATTTTTAACTTTTAATGCCATATTCGGTTTTAGAATTCTAAAATACCTCCCTACACCAATTTTTATAACTTTATCGTGAACAGCCGAATTAATGTCATTTTTGAGTATCACCCAGACCATAGTGCGGTGATTTACAAATTAGTTTACCAGTTTTAAGGGGCAATTCTACACAGGGATGTAGCCAGGAAAAAAAAGGACTAACGAGCAATGACCGATTTAGAGGGAGCCGGCTTCCCCAAGAAATATTATATAAGTTTTATACAGGGTGGCTTCCCTAAGACTAATTAATCTTTTTTTTTTTAGGACTGTATTATGAAATATTTATACCAGTTAAAATAGACTCAAAAGCTACAAGTGTGCTTAACACGTTTGCTGCCGCCTATATAAATAGACGCTCATCTCAGCTGCCGGACTACTTTATGTTACTCAAATCTACAGTAAGGCCGCCAGGTGGACTCTAGGCATTGAATATGAGTAGGAGATGGACTCGCTAGGCGGGTTGTCGGCAGCGAACGTGTCAAAAAAAAATTCTGCTAGCTTTGGTTTTCGGGAAACAGAGTATTTAACAGTCGTTTTAATTTTTATCTAAAATAAAATAATACAATAATAAATAATTTAATAAAAAAAAGCACCCGACTGATTAACTGAAAAGTATAAATTAAGAATAATGAAAAATAAAGCTATATAGTGACCGTCGCAGTCGGAGGCCTCTTCTGCCTTCATATTATTAATACATTTGTATATTTGAATTGAATTTGAAGATTTGTATCATTATTATTATATTTAGGATTGGCCTCCGACTGCGAAAGTTACTATATAATTTTATTTTTATTATTCTTGTTTTATACTTTTTAGTTAATCAGTCGGGTATTTTTTTTAATTAAATCATTTATTTAAAACTTTGAAATGTTTTTTAGGGTAAATAAACCGTTTATTAGTTTTATTTTACGCTGATGAATACAGATAATTTAGTAGAAACATGTATAAATACAGCTATAACTTTGATAACTATTATTCATGGGACCAAGAAGCATATCTCGATACCTTTTTTTTATAAAAATTGAACGAGTTTTTGATTTATGCTCTTTATAAATACCCGATAATAGCAGCCGAAATATGCGAAACATGGAATTTATATAACCCATGTCAAGCGCAGTATTAAGACAAATAGTTTGACACCTTAAATTCGGATTAGGCGTTTAGGCTGTAGAGCAAATTCCTTATTTTATGCTGATGATAAAAGAAATAAGTTAATATAGTCGAAACGTGGGAAAATAAATCTATAACTATAATAACTAATTTTATTCATTTCATTCATTCAAAGCGCATCGTTTGATACCTCATTTAAAAAAATCGGATGAGTTTTTCATTTTTTCTCTTTATAAATCCCTGATGATGAAAGGCCAAATAGGCGAAACATAGATTTTTATATAGCCTATGTCACCCGGGGCATGAAGACGAATTGTTTGACACCTCAATTGTCAAATTCGGTCAAGGCGTTTAGGCTGTAGAGTGGTACAAACATACATACATACATATACTGTTAAACATTACCATCCTTTCTTGGTCAGTAGGGTAAAAACATAATTTTTTAATTTTGGTAAATTGTCTTAAAAAGTTTTAATAATTTTAAGTAATTTCATTATTAATTTAATTAATAAAATTTGATTTTATGATATGAATTTTATCTTTTTTGAGCTTCATTTACATTTTCAAGATAATAACATAAGATATTCTTGCTTGAGATTTCCTCAAAATTAAAAAAAAACTAATTTAAAACACGCTATAGACAAAGGGCCATAGGGAGAGCCAAAATTTTAGCTTAAAATTCAAAACTTAACTAGGGGTTACCCAAAAACAAATCTTAAAATCGTATTTAAATCATTGAGGACAGAGATTTTTTAGTTATATCTCTTGGTATGGAAATATTTGACTATTATAATTTAAGAAACGTACGATATAGTCTGCCACACGGCAATAAACCTACGACGAAAGTGGGAGGTGGGACCAAAAAGAGCTCCGATTAAAGCAAATTCAACGTGAACGTGTTTTTAGCTAGATTTTATATTCAAGTATTTTGCTTTCTAATTTTTGCCTCATTATTCGGATAGCTTTATAACCGTGTGTCAAAAAATAAATTATACGCTAAGCTTTAATAGGTTAATCCAAATACTTTACGCATTCTAAATTCTAAAGTTAAAGGATGATTTTTCGAACTAATAGTTTTTAATTTAGAATCATCCCTTAAAATTTTTATATGAATCACTTGATATTATACGACAAAAGTTACAAAATACTGAATTAACCAGAAAATGCTAATCCGCTTAAATTTTGTGACAGAAAGAATATTTACTTATTTACGAATATTTACGTTGATTTGTCATATGTATAAGTTTTGTTTTTTTTTGTATTGATAAATTAGCTGAAATTTTAACTAATACAAAGTTGTGCAGTAAGAACACCCAGATATAAAAAATAATTGCAAGTCATATTAATTAAAATTACATATAATTTAGTATGTTATACATTACAGAATTCAGCAACAACTAGCAAGAGCGTTGTTCTATTTTTATATTCATATTCGTAGAACCCCTTTACCTAATGTTGCACGATTTTAGTATATGGCTGAACTGTAACCCAGGCGCCTGGGTTATAGTTCAGCTATATAATATACTACTACTATGAATTCTGTAATATATAACATGCTTTTGAACTAGTTCACCTCTATACTGCCCTACTACGCTAGAAAGCAGTAACTCCATTTGTCGCATAGCAGCCAACGAACTACTAACTCTTCTCTCTAGAATAGGCATTTTATTTGTAAAAACTGATAAAAACGTAGCCAACATATACATTTGTCTGTCTTACTCGCACAGCTTTGTTCTAACAGAGACAACAATAACAGTTACTGGTAATTGTTATTGTTCAGGCCTGAATTTACCTACTATTTGTTTACAAACAAACCGAAATGTTGGCGATACTTTATATTAACGGTATGCGTATTCTAGAGAGAAGAGTTGTTAGTTCGTTAGTAGCAGCCTTTTCAAAATATTACATCAGAGTTGACGTGAAAACATAGGCGACATAGGCGACAAATGGAGTTACTGCTTTCTAGTGTAGTTGGGCAGTATAGAGCTCTATAATGATTCATTCTTTGGCGGAGTAATAAAATATAATTATGTACTTGAAAAATATGCTAAAATTTAAAGGTTTAAAAAATTGTCCTACACTGATAAAACAGTATATTTGTGTCAACTAAACATTTGGTTGGATATGGCCAATTAAATTATTTGGTTGTGACAAATAAATTTTATTTCTGTCAAATAAACTATTTTGTTCCCATTAATAAATCATTTTGAAATTTAAGTATTTGTTTACTTGAACTAAATATTTATTTGAGCCAAATAAAATTTGTTACAACCAAATAATTTAATTAAAAATCCAAATAATTACTTTTTATCTGTGTATAAACGTTTATTATATCAAATTTTGGTAAATTCAGTAAGCAATACAGTTTTCTGCAATGTTTAAGTTGTGGTAGTTGTCAAGTATACAGGGTGATTCAGAAATAAGTTACAAAAAAAATCTATGAATAGTTTAAGGTTATATAGAAACATCCATAGAAAAAATAAAATAAGTAGATAAGGTGTTTTTGAGAAATATTTTTTTTTTATTAAAATCGAATCTGTAATGAGTACGCCACTGTTAATTTACTATGCGCTTTTTTGACATATTCTTTAGTATGCTAATATTGCAAAGTTGTCAAGTTTTTAAAATTTGACGTTTAAAAGTATGGAAGGAACTTAATCATTTTATAGGGTAAAACTGACAATTTTTTGGTTTAATTGTTTTTTATTCCAATAAAAGATCAAGTCTCAATTTCGCACATCCCAGTGGTTAGGTATTATTTTCAGACATTGATAAACCTTGCTAAATTGTTATAAACTTTTTGCATAGGTACCAAATAAAAAAAATGATCAAGGATTCCCAATTTTATCTGTTAAGATATAGGAAAGTGCAACACTATTAAAAACATTAAAATAAAAACTTGTTTCTGAGCAAATTGTTTCACTGTCACAATGCATCAAACTAATACACCGATTAGCTGAGCGAAGCTGATTAGGGGTAGGGCTCTTTAGACGTATCTTTTCGAGGGCGAGTTTATTCTTATACGAGGGGGTGTTCATTTTATTTTTTCTATTTTGCGACTCTTAGAAGCTCATAATCACACGCATTTTGCGTGTTCTTATAGGCCCATAAGAGGTCTCTACTTTTTTTTCTGTTGGGTTGGCAACATACAAAATCATATCTCTTGACGTTTTGCGTACAAATATCAATGTCGATTTAAAGTTTAATTTTTTACAAAATTTTGTGTTTGGGTTATTTTTTACCGTGTTAAAATTGTGGACTGGTTAATTGCAGTGAAAAAAGAAGAGATGACTGTAAAATATATCAAAATATCATTTGTTCTTAGAATTTTCAACATAGTGTAAACTGTAATGCCAACCCAAAACAAAAATCCCTAAATCAGTCATCAATTTAAATGTAAGTTTTTTTTTAACTTTAGAGCAAAATAGAAAAAATTGTATAAAGCACTCGTTTCATAACACGTTTTTAGAGCACTAGTACTCCTGCGCTAAAAACGTATGTTATGAAACTAGTACTTTAATATACTATAAAATTATTGTTTGTTCTTTAAAAATCATTACCCAACTTTTTCAATAAAATATTATTTCCCTTAGTATTAGATTAGTTATATTACTCTGTTATAGGATCTGTTGTCTAATTAAATATCCAATAACCTGTGTGTTTATTTATATGTTTTTATTTTTTTAATTGAATAAAGTCGCATTTAAAAAAACGCTATAAAAGTACAAGTACACATGATCTATTTATGTAGACTTTAATTTTTGTTAAATAATATTGGATGTTCTGCATAAAAAATGTGATTTGTGTTATTTTGTCATAATTATAAAATTATTTTTTGGTATTTGTGACCTACTAACATGCTACACTGTAGCATTGCTACAGGCATCTAGCCTCAATGAAAAATCAAGAATCACAGGTATGAAAATGTTGTATTACGAGTAAATTAAAAGGGAGCTTACAGATATTTAAAAGCACTTTTTTAGATTTATTCCATATGAGGACTTGCACCAAGCAGGTATTATAATCGCTGGTTAAAAGCTAAAAACGATAGATAGATAGATAGATATTTATTAATCAGTTATAACAAACAATACAATGAGTATACAGAAAGGTCTTAGAGAAGTTTATATCGAAAGTGTAGGGTGCTAGGTCTATGAGATAGTCCTTTAGGGTTGTTAAATTTACTTTTGCTTTTAGTCGATAAAAATGTATATGGTAATTTATTATAATAAAATATACCTTTATTGTAAGGATTATTTTTACTTATATTTACTCTAGAGAACGGTTGATAAATATTTTCCTTTTGTCGGGTATTATAATTGTGTATTTCACTTACTCTAGAGAAATCTTACTTATTATCATGTACGAGCAAAATTAGATTAAAGACATACAACGCATGTACTGTTAAAACTCTGTATTTATTGAAAAGTGGTTTACAGGACGATCTGTCCGAGCATCCTGCGTGTACAGCTAATAATTTTTTTGTAGTATTAGAACCTTATCTATATCACTAGCAGCGCCCCCAATGTATAAGTCCGTAATTAATTATAGACTGAAAAATACCGTAGTACATCATGAGGAGTATGTCTGTAGATACAGTATCCCTTAGTTGTCTAAATAGAAAGTGTGTAGAGCTGAGATTTTTACATAAATACTCTATATGTGGAGACCAAGCAAACTTGTTATCGACATATATGCCCAAGAATTTTGTGTCATTTACCTGGCAGATTGATTTTTCCTCTATTTTAAGGAGTAAACTACTGTCAACACTGGTATTCGTAGGGCAGAAATTTAGAAAGCAAGTTTTTGACGCATTTAAACAAAGGCCATTTTCTTTGCACCATTTGACCATATCATTAATTGCTCTTTGCGCTTTGGTTTGCAAAACTTCCAAGTCGGAATCAAAAATGATCACTTTTGTGTCATCAGCAAATAGTATATTTTTTCCGATTTTATTACAGTACTTTACAAGGTCATTGATAAAACACAAAAATAATATAGGTGATAACATTTTACCCTGTGGAGTGCCAATGTTGGAAGTATTTTTTAATTTAGATTTGTTTTGTCCAATTATTACTTGTTGTTGCCTGTCGGAGAGAAAGGACTTGATCCACTTATTGGAGACTCCGCTTACCCCCATAAAGAACATTTTATTCAACAAAAGCTCATGAGGAACATATTCAAAACCCTTTATCAGGTCAAAATATATTCCAAGGGACTTTAATTTTTGATTTAGGCAATTTAAAATGAAACTAAGACCATCATTAAGCGCAGTAAAAGTTGATTTTTTCTTTCTAAACTCGTGTTGATTGGGGCAGATTATATTATTTTTCTCTAACAAATCGTATAGTCTGACAAAAAAAGCGTATTCAATCATTTTGCTAAAATGGCTTTGGACTAAAATAGGTCTATAATTGGACATATCCTTTCTAGATCCTTATGTTTAAAAATAGGACATACTTTAAAGTTTTTTAGGGATGAAGGAAATGTTTTGATTGGTGGATATTTAAATAAAACTTAGTTTTCCAAAAACTAAATTCATATTTCTTGGTACAAGTTCACATATACAGAGCGGTCCAAAAGTCACACCCCCCCTCTAAACTTTTGAACGAGTTGAGATATCGACTTAAAATTAAGAACTTTTAAATAATACAACTAAAACTATCCTTTAAAATATATTTGATACTTGTAGCTCTTAAAATGTGGGCGGGGAGGCATGGGGGATATTTTTTTAAAATAGAAAGTGGGGTCGTTTGATAGATCATTTTAAACCTTGTGAAATACATCATTTAACTGTATATTTTTAAATTTTTTTAAACATTTTTGTTGGGTTTAAAATAGCGTTGAAAATGGGTATTTTTGTCCAAATTTCTCTAAAAAAATTCAACAATTTTTTAAAAATTACTAATTTCATGATAAAATAACGTAAATTATACTTTTAAACCACTTTTAATTGACATAAATAAAAAATTACGAAAAAAAACTTAAAAAATCGCATTTTTTAGCACAAAAAATTGAAAAATGAAAACCCTAAAAAAATGTTTAAAAAAAATATACAGTCGAATAGAGAATTTTATTAGCTTTAAAATGATGTGTCACACGACCACCCTTTCCAATAAAAAAATGTCCCCCCATGCCCCCCTGTCCACATTTTAAGAGCTGAAAGTATCAAATATATGCTAAAAGACAACTTAAGTCTTATTTAGGAGCTCTAAAGAGTCTAGCAGACTAACCATATGAAAACTGCCCCCGCTTTAATTAAACTTTTTGTACCAGTTATGTAACACCCTTGACCTCAAAGACAACTCACCCCAATTTCAGACCCCTACCCCCTCCCCTAAGGGTAATAATAGCATAAATTAAAAAAACTTTAAAGTCGATTTTCTCGGTAACTATTTCAGATATTTAAAAGATTAAAAAATCAAATTATAGCTACTTACTAGCACTCAAAATATATTTTTTTTAGAATTTTTGATTATATAATAGGGGTCGAAAAAAATATTTTAAGTTTTTGGGGGTAGGTTTCAACACCACCCCTTTGAGTGACACCCACCAAAAAATTCTGGGGAAACACTTATTTACCCACCTCTAAAGTGTAAAAGTTGGAAAGCTGTCAAATGGCCGGAAGGCAGCTAAAAAACATAAAAACTAGTAGCGTGCACCAGTTTTTAAAAATAATAAATGTCATTTTGAATACTATAGTATGTAGAAGATAATTTTACATTAAACCAGTAAGGGGCTATTTAAGTCTCATGACGTATATTTTTAGTAAAAAACTTACTTTTATTTGAAATAAAATAAACTATTTTGGGTAATTCCATGGTAACTCACGTTACAGCCGCAGAAAAAAAAAGACACTTTCATTTAAATATTTTATTATATTATCATTTTTAATCAAAGAGCCTTTAAAAATAATAAATAACATACAATCTTTAATATTAATATAATAAAATATCTAAAAGAAATCGTATTTTTTTCTGCAGATGTAACGTGAGTTACCATGGAATTACCCTTTTAAAAAAATATTTATTTTATTTTATTTGTATATTAATAATAGTAGGTATAAAAAATAAAGTAATTTCTATACAATTTTATATAAACTATAATAAGCCTTGAAGATATGTAATGCTACGCATTCCATTATCCAGAGTGGTCCATTTATCATGACAATCTTTAATGTTTTAATAACTGCTAGATATATCAAAAAAAGTTTCAAACAAAAGTTATAAGAGCTTAATTGAAGCACAAAATAGTGTAGATGTAATATGTTTAGCGGACACAATGGAGGGAATATTTTTTTAAATGGAAAAGAGTTTGGGTGATAAATAATTTTAAAGCTTGTAAAATTCTCTATTCGACCATAGATTTTTTATTTATTCAAAAACATTTTGAGGGTGTTAAAAAATTTTTGAAAATGGGTATTTTTGTTAAATTTTATTTAAAAAATCAAACAATTTTTGTTTAATAATTATTTTCATGATAGAAAAATGTAAATTATACTTTTAGACTAATTTTAAATGACAACTATAAATGAAAAGTTCAAAAGAAAATCTAAAAAACACAGTTATTTATTTACCAAGGGTATTAAGTAGATGTTTATGCCCTGAGAGCGACGATCTTTGTTTGTACGTCGCACGGGGGCATACACATCTACTATAACTTACATTTTTCTATCATGAAAATAATTATTAAACAAAAATAATTTGATTTTTTAAAGAAATTTTAACAAAAATAGCCATTTTCAAAAAAAATTTAACACCCTCAAATTTTTTTTTAATAAATAAAAAAATCTATGGTCGAATAGAGAACTTTACAAGATTTAAAATGATTTATCACCCAAACTCTTTTCCATTAAAAAAAAATATTTCCTCCATTGTGTCCACTAAACATATTACATATACACTATTTTGTGCTTCAATTAAGCTCTTATAACTTTTGTTTAAAACCTTTTTTGATATATCTAGCAGTTATTAAATTATTAAAGATTGTCATGATAAATGGACCACTCTGTATATTGGAATGCGTAGCATTACATATCTTCACGGCTTATTATAATTTAATATAAAATTGTATTGAAATTACTTTATTTTTTATACCTACTATTATTAATATACAAATAAAATAAAATAAATATTTTTTTAAAAGCGTAATACCATGGTAACTCACGTTACATCTGCAGAAAAAAAATACAATTTCTTTTAGATATTTTATTATATTATTATTAAAGATTGTTTGTTATTTATTATTTTTAAAGTCTCTTTGATTAAAAATGATAATATAATAAAATATTTAAAAGAAAGTGTCTTTTTTTCTGCGGCTGTAACGTGAGTTATCATGGAATTAACCAAAATAGTTTATTTTATTTCAAATAAAAGTAAGTTTTTTACTAAAAATATACGTCATGAGACTTAAATAGCCCCTTACTGGTTTAATGTAAAATTATCTTCTACATACTATACTATTCAAAATGACATTTATTATTTTTAAAAACTGGTGCACGCTACTAGTTTTTATGTTTTTTTAGCTGCCTTCCGGCCATTTCACAGCTTTCCAACTTTTACACTTTAGAGGTGGGTAAATAAATGTTTCTCCAGAATTTTTTGGTGGGTGTCACTCAAAGGGGTGGTATTGAAACCTACCCCCAAAAACTTAAAATATTTTTTTCGACCCCTATTATATAACCAAAAATTCTAAAAAAAATATATTTTGTAGTGCTAGTGAGTAGCTATAATTTGATTTTTAAATCTTTGAAATATCTGAAATAGTTACCGGGAAAATCGACTTTAAAGTTTTTTTAATTTATGCTATTATTACCCTTAGGGGAGGAGGTAGGGGTCTGAAATTGGGGTGAGTTTTCTTTGAGGTCAAGGGTGTTACGTAACCGGTACAAAAAGTTAAATTAAAGCGGGGGCATATTTCATATGGTTAGTCTGCTAGACTCTTTGAGGTCGATATCTCAACTCGTTCAAAATTTAAGAGGGGGGTGTCTTTTGGACCGCTCTGTATAACTAGGAGTTTAAATGAACATTCAAGTTATTCTAGAATTATTTTCCTAAAAATTGGATTAGGGTAAATCCGGCAACACTGTGATTGGCCGCGACATATCGTGTTCTCTGTCGAAAGGCTATTCTTTATTTTGATAGACGGCGTTTTCCGAGCGGGTTGGGGTTTTTTTTAATTAAAAAAAGAAGTACGCAAGAAATTTTTTTCAACTCAAAAGACAATTTTTTACATCATCAAGATGTTCAGGTTTATTTCTGAATCACCCTGTATAATTTACTACACTGAACATTGAACACATAACATTGTTTAGTAAACATGTAGTAAACAACAACAAAGTACCTATCTATTTTTTTTTCTTTTAAATATAATAGAAAAGAACAAAATAACGTACATAGAATATATCGTCGGCTTACAAGTAAAAGGCACTAAGTCACTTTTTTTGCAAAAATTGGATTTTAATGGCACTGTAATTAATTTTTGATGATCTATGTATATCTATATAAACCGAACTAACTTCTAGGTGGACTGCCAAGGGAGTTACCCACGATACAAAACGCACCAATTTAATTTTGAATAAAATTTTATCTGGCAATAGGCACTAAGTCACTTAGTGAACTTAGTGCGTTTTACTTGTAGATTATTTCAAATGTTTTTGCACTAAGCGACTTTCTAAAAAGAGTTAATTTATAATAATATGATTGTTTGAATCATTTATATGATACAATATTGCGTTATTTATTGTACTGACAAACGCATTCAAATTTTGCTATGTTGAAGTTGATGGAATAGAGACAGAATAGAGAAACAGATCTTTACCTGTAAAATGACAATGCTTTTTACGTGTACTTTCGATGTGTAGGTAATAATTTAATTTTCATTTGCTTTGGTTTTTTTATTATCAGATAATATTTCAAAACTAAATTTGAAGCCTTCACACTGTTCTCGGTGAATTTCAGAGGGGTGTTGAACCGTGAAGTGTTTTATCATTAATAATGATTCATTATAATTATTGACTTCAGGAGATGCTTCTTTGCCGGCACAACCGATGGCCTCTGAAAACTGTCTTAGTTCTGACATAGTAAGCAGTTTCATATAATTAATACTAATTAATTATTATTATTAATTTTGGAAACGTTCTTTAAACAATCAAAAAGTCCAAACCCTTCTTTTAAAAATCTAGTTTTTGAAAATTTATGTAAACATCCTGTTTTCTACTATATAGTTATACATTACGTTTAATTAATAGAAGGGTTTTAATTTTAAATAGTTGTTTTTTAAATTTTTTTATTGACTTAGTGCTCTTTACTTGTAAGCCGATGTCGTGGGCCTACAAGTAAAAGGCACTAAGTCCATGTCTTTTTACAAATTTAGTTGTATTAAACTTCTTCAATTTTTCTTTATTTAACTGCAAATGAGACATTATTGTGTCTAAACATGTCATTGCAATTTGCGGTAGTTTTTTTCCAAAAAAAATTATTACAAAAATTAAAAAACAACAATGAAAGTTAAATTTGTCAATATCTCAAAACCATGTTTTTGGACTTAGTGCTCTTTACTTACAAGTAAAGAGCCGACGATATTAGAGATTATAATAATCCGGATAAAAATTTTGGAAATAATTTTTTGTTTAAACCACTTAACATTTAAAATATAGAAGTAAAACTTGAAAAGGGTAGTTGCTATAGTTAAAAATGAAACGTTCTTTTATTTTTAGTAAATGTTCAGAAATAGATTTAATTAAAGGTCTATCCTATAGAAAAGAATTATAAATTTATAATAATTAGCTTATTTAATAATTGATTGTACTTTTTATTGATTTTACGAATATAGAAATAAATCAGGTTTATTTACTTCATTCTTCCCCGTTTTTCCTTAAATACACTAAAAGTGTTACGGTTTAGACTTTTCGCACTTTTTGAACACATTTTATGGTAAAAATATATCCACAAAAAGCTTTTAATTGCGCAGGTCTGCGACGAAAAATCTATCTTCGATTTAAATTTTTATAGATTTTGGATGCTATTCCCAAAGAAATTATAAAAACCTAATAAATTATAAAAAAATATTAAATTAAATTAAAAAAACAAGCCGTGAAGACATCTAATGCTACGCATTCCATTATATACTATTTACAGTAAATGGTATATTTCATTTTCACAAACACTTAAAAAAAAATTTAAGAAAAAAAAAACTTCTTTGAAAAATATTATTAAAATTTTTCAAAAATTTTTGTTTACGTTTTCGTTTGGAAATATTAAAAAAAAATAAAAAAAATTCAAAATTTTTATTTTTTTTTAATCTCCTAGAACCACCTGCAACTTTGTTCTAAATACCACCCTATTATTAATAAATTATAATTGTTATTTGGAGCTCCTTAAATGATAAGAAGCCAGTTATAATACATGGTTGAATTAAGAATGAAATGTAATTTCATATTTTTTGATAAAAATGGGGGGTGCTGTTTGAAAAACAGAAGTTGGCGGTGGTTTAAAAGGGGTGGGTAAGCAAGGGGTGGTTTTAAATACGTGAATAAAAACTTCAATGACTCCCAATTAACGCTGTTTGTGGCGAAAAATTCTATGTTTTCAAATAACGGAGATATAACTTTTTTGTTTTTGGGGGGATTACTTTTAAAAACAATAGGGATCTTCTCCTCGTAGAACTTGATTTTTCCCAAAATTTTCAAGTCGATCGGATTATTCGTTCTTGAGTTTTTTGTGTTCACAAAAATTGTGACATCGAACAGACGGACAGACATTAAAAAAAAAATGCTTATTTTCCATGAAACAAATTTAAATTCAAGAATGTTTTTTCTCGGACGATTTTTGAAAATTTTGGAAAATTCTAAACTACCGTATAGTATTATTTCAGCGCAGGCGCCGTGAATAATATAATAACAGAATGAAGAAATAATATAATAAGAATAATAATAATATAAAGTTTATTTACCACAATTTACAGAATATATTTTAGTATACATTATTATTTATAAAAAAAATCCCTAAATGTGGTCAGGGGGGCACTGACTAAATTTTAAAAAGAAAACATATCAAATATATGCCAACAAGCAATTTAAGTTGTCTTACTTACTCTTGGTTCTCACTGCCCAGGAAACCAAAAGACGTCATTTTGACGTCAATTATTGGGCACCAACTAAACTACATGACGTCATATTATGACGTCTTGCTGTCGTCCCAGTGACGTGTATAAGTCACAGCCCAGGGACGTAACATTACTGACGTTATAATAACGTCAGAAATATGACGTTAGAATAACCTCAGTAAAGACACATGTGACCCAATACAAAGAAACCCGGTTAGTGTGTCAAATTTTTTGTATTTTTTTTGTCGAATTCTTGTGTAAAAAACTTTTCTACATAACATCCGACAAAAAAAAAGAAATACGACAAATTTGACACAATAACCGGGTTTCTTTGTGCAGGGCCATATATTTATAATAGTTATTTATGGTATGAAAGAGGAAACTAGGATTTTGCCCAAGACAAAATTAAGCCACAAGGCTGGAGGCGGAGTGGGTTTATTTTAGAGAGGGCAATTATATAAGATCCTATGACAGGATTTAATAAGAAATTTCCTGCCATTACTCCCTGCACATATCTGCTCTTATCCAGTGAAAGGAATTTTCCACATGCAAAGAAAATCCATACTAATCCGATGATGTACATCAAATTAGCAGGCTAATTATAGTCGCTATAGCGACTGAACAGTAGGTACTGTTCAATTTACGTAATTTCAGAAAAAGAATTTATAAAGTCATCAATCTTTAATCAATATACATATAAATTTTAAAACTTTGTTTAGTGGTAGAAAACAATATGTGGCGCCACCTATACAATTTTAATGACATCAAGATTTGACGTCTGATATGAGTCGTTTGTGTGACGTCATAAATATAACCTAAAACTGACGTCGATAGTACGTCAGGGACGTCATCTGGTTTCCTGGGTGTAGAATAATACTAAAAAAATACTTTTTAAAAATTAGGAATATTTTTTACAAACGAATTAAATGAATTTTCGCAAAGAGTTTTAATTAAAGTTTGATTAAATATTCATGGGTAGACAGTCTAAAAATAACGTTAAAGTTAATTAAAAGGCGATTTTTTTTTACAAATTGAAATCCTCTGATCTTTTTGAATACTTCTTATCTTAAATATGCTAACTTTGTGAAGATAAATGTTTGATTCTTAATAAAGATATTTATTTATTTATAATGTATGTATTGTAAAAAAAAAGTCTCAAATTAAATATTTAGGTTGTATTTTAGACGAAAACATAACTTTCAAACAACATGCGAATTATGTAATGAACAAAAATAGGTTACTGTATGAATCGCAATACAAAAGTATTATTTTATAAAACAATAATACAGCCCCACATTGAATTTTGCACAACCATTTTATTTAACCTGGATCAGAACGAGAAACAATCAAGACTTGTTTGCAAATATATGTAAAACTGCAAAATTACAAAACTCAACATTATATAGTGGTGTAAGGATCTTTAATAGCCTACCAGTAGAGCTTAAAAACTGTGATTATCATTTTAGAATTCAGGGGGGTCCATAAAGGCAAAAAAATTTTTTTTTGAAAATGTAGCTGATTTCCTGCGAACGAAAGTTGACCCAAACGAGCCTGCAGGCTCGTATGACAAACAAAAAAAAATCAGTCGGCAAATTTTACTATTCCACACCCCCCACCCCAAGAAAAAAGGCTCGGAACCTCCCTGATAGTAAACATATGTAAGATTCATCATATGTAACTATATTGCAAATATATTATCAAGCTTTTCCCTTAGGGGTATGCCTTTCCCCCATTTTCCCTATATATTCTTCTAAAATTTTAATGGAAATCTAGCTGCAATTAGGTGCGATTTATAATTTATAAACTTCTTTTTAAAAATCAATATAATCCGTGGGTGAAAAATTAAAGAAAGTATTAATTATTAATTTCTAACAAACTTATATTAGTTTTTGAACTTTTTCTTAATCTCCAATTATAACCTTAAATTACAATCATCGATGTTAAAAACCGAGGCATAATTTTACTATTTCGATTAAAAATTTTTAAATGCAATTTTCTTAAGATCTATAAATGATAGACTCAAATTCATAGCTGTTCGGACTCACATCATCACAAAATAATACCCATATACCGTCGTTTGGTATATTTGCTGTTGGGTATTTCCACGAAAACTGATCCCTCATCGATAAAAAGCTTAACCCCTTCCGCTTCAGCCGGTTTTACAAGGTATAGGTCCCTATACCAGATAAAAGTGTATATGGAAAATCGCATAAATAAATATCCAACTGTGGATATTGTGGTATATTTTGCTATACCTACAAATATCCATACGCGGATATAATGGAGGGGGTTGATTTTTATATTAACAAAAAAAAAAGGCTATGCCGTATTGTAACATGTTATTTTCTATTTTTATGGTATTTTGATGATAAAAAAATTCTATAACTAATTCAATTATTTCTTTCACTAAAATTTAGTAAAAGAAATAATTTACTATTTAATAGTAAAAATCCATTACTTGTGTTTTTTTTATTATACTTATTTAGTAGTTATAGTTTTATGTCAAATTTAACATGTTGTTTTTTGGTGGATCAATTTTTAACTTAGCCTTCTCTACATTTTTAACGATAGACTTTTTTAAAAACTTTTCTGTACCATATACAAGCACTGATACGCCCACCCCCAATATACTTAATAGTAGATCCCGGCCACAGACTGGCAAAATAGTACAACCCTCTCCTACGATCATACATGGGCGGATTTAGGGGGGGCATGGGGGGCATGACTACTTTCCGGCCAAACCAAATAAATACTGTATTTGCTGTATGAAAAACAAATACAGTATTTATTTGGTTGGCTGGAAAGTGTAGCATAAATGAGATAGAAATAGCGTAGACGTCTTTTGTTTCATAATTCTAGTTGTAGAGAGCTCCATTCATTATATTCAATATTTCAAATGGAGTTCTAAATCGAATGTATCCCAAATATAATACAAATTGTATTCTAAATAATCTTTACTACTAAACGGCTTGTCTATAACTTTTTTTTTGGCTTGTTTTAAACCGTAAAAAAGGATTTTCTAGGATAACTGATGCAATTATTTCTTTAAGTCAAAATTCATTACTTGTTTTTTATTAAACATATTTGGTTAGTTATAGTTACAATACTTACGTTAAATTTAATACGTTACTTCTTGGCGGATCAACTTTTAATTTAGCCTTCGCTAAATTTTTAACGATACACTGTCTAAAAACTTTTCTGTACCATATACAAGCACCTATGTGTCCACCCCTAATGTACTTTATAGTGGACCCTGGCCAAAGACTGGCCAAATCGGACAACCCTCCCCTAGGAACATAGCCATCTTGATAAGCACATACTGCTATAATAAGCGTAGGATCGTAAGGCATGGAAAAGTTTTTCAAATGTGTACATTCATCCATTAATCCTCTCATAAACCAAACAGCTTCCTTGTCACGTTTTTTGCATTCTTGTTTGCTCATTTTCGAAAGGATTTTCTTTGTGATACGCTTATCTGACATCATGTAATCCTTGGAACTACTAGAATTCATTATATTTAATATTTCAAATGGCGTTTTTAAATCGAATTTATCCCAAATATCGTCCAAATGGTACTCTAAATAATCTTTACAGCTAAACGGTTTGTCTATAATTTTACATTTTTTGGCTAGTTGGTTGTAAGCCGCATGCTTTTTAAATTGTTCTTGTAACATGTCCCAGTCTATCGATTCACTCATAACCCCTTCTGTAAAAACGGACGAAGCAGTGGTCCATGAAAGACAGGGATTCAAAGCAATCGGTTTTGGCCAATTAGTGGCAGCTAAAGATGCCATATGCCCTCCCATAGATACGCCAGTTACACCTAACGGTCCGAAACCAATTCTTTCCAGCCAATTTAGCATTGCGATGCACTCTAATATCAGGCATCCTCCCATTATAAAAATATCGGTTACATGATGCAAGGACGATCGGTTTTGATAATACGGCTTTCGTAGACCGTAAAAAGGATTTTCTAATATAACCGAGGCTATTCCTTCTTTTAGTAAAGGTTTAGCCATTAAATTTCTCCTTCGCCAGAAATAATGATCTCCCGTTCCGGCTAAATGAATGCAGATCGGTCTGTATTTGTCTTTCCATTTCTTAGGAATTAACATTTGAAAATATACCTTTTCCACTTTTTTCGGTATCATGTTGGGTAAATGGTCGATCCAGGGTGTGATAAAAAAGCCATTTATTTTTTTATGATCTTGCTCAATTTCAGAGTTGATAATGTTTATTGGATGATTTTGTTTGACCAGATTGTAACATATTTCGCGATTGGATATTAGTTTTCTAAAGTCGAATAATTTTTGAATGTCATCTGGGTTACCCCAGCCTTTAATAAAAAACTTTGATAGTAAGAGTTTTCGAAAAGCTACATCCAATTTACTTATGTTTACATTTTGCACAGATGACATACTGACGTTACATTTTTGATATTGAATTTTTAAGTAACACATGTCATACTTCATGACATAACTTCGGACATGGTCCGTCCAATTATGCAAGATAGTAGTTTTAAATTACCGCGATTTTTAAGCTACATCATTGATTCAAAACTCGTACCTTTTAACATATAAAATATTGTGACATTTTTTTGTCTATGACAATGATTGACCGTCGTTAAAGCTAATAAAAGAAGAGAAAGTTACATACAAAAATGGTTATACTTAATGTTATTTTGTATTGTATTGAAAAGGGTACTTTTTTGGTTTATTCTTCATACACTCACACTAAATTGGCATATTCTACATATTGTACAAACGTAAATTATATTGAACACAAGGAAAATGTCAAGAGCGCATAAATAGCATAATTATGCATATCGTAGTGTATCAAAAATTTAACAGATGTCAGTACTGTTTTCCTGAAAAGGGCCTATCCAAAGACTCACATAATAAGCATAGTACATATGAATGCGGTGCCAGGATTGACTTGATGTGTCGTCATGTATCTTGTAAGCCAATCACGGCATCGCATTCTTATGTACTATGCTTGTTATGCGAGCCTCTGGATAGGATAAGTTGTCATTGTTGCCTAAAAATTTGACGTTTTGCTAGTTTTTAATATAATTTGCGTTTGTATAATATGTAAATATGTATAATATGAAGAATAAACCAAAACAGAATCTTTTTCGATAGTTTTAACAATCACTCATTGTGAAAAAATGTAAACAAATATCTCAATATGTTATAGTCTAAATAAGCGAGATATCGTCAACAGTATTAGTTTCTGCCTCCTTTGAAGAACAATAAAAATCGTTTAGCAAAAAAAATTTATAAAATGGAATATTTCTTTTAAAAGTTATAAGATTTACATAGAAGGACAGACAAATAGACCGACATCTTTAAACACTCATTTTTTACATTTTCTCAACGTTTATAAGTTCAAATGCGCATTCTTTTTTATTTTTCACGAAACAGGTTTGTATCCAAGAATTCTTTTTCTAGCTCGTTTTTTGGCGATTTTGGAAAATTCGAAACTACCGTATAATACTATTCTAGCGCTACGCGCCATTAATAGTTTAATAGCACTGTAATATAGTCCCAACAGCTTCACAGCAGAGAAGTATTCTGCTTAAAATAACGTATTATATTTTTATCTAGTAGCCTTAGAAAATTAACATTAGGCAATGATGTAGATCAGTTTTGAACTCAATTGCATACTTAATCGCATTACATATTTATGACAGTTTTTGGTATTTATTTTAAAATATGCCACATGGTGCAAAAAAAAACTCCATAAGTAATAATTTATCGCTAAAAAAGCATTCATTAAACTGAAGTACACAAAATTAACAAAAAATGAACTAAAAGAAAGCCAAAAGGAAAAACAAAGAGAACGCCGTTAGAAAAAGTGGAATGTTTAAAAATGCGAAGAGATGAATATGAAACATTAATTTAAGGTACCAAAGTTATTAAATCATCTTCAGGGTTAGAATATGGTTTGTTATTTTTTCTTGTGAAATTACCTGTATTTATTAGTTATTAATTAAACTTTAGTTGGCTTCATATTATGAAATGTATAGATGTCAAATACACTTGAGAGCAAAAAAATCGATCCACCCATAACATTACCATTTTTCAAATTCAAATATTTCAAACACTAAATGGATTCGCAATTATTTGTTTTTTGTTTTAAAGCTTTATTTTCTACTTTTGTTTTTATTTAAAATAATTAAAAAAAGTATTTTTGTATTAGCAGCAACAAAAAATGTACAACCATGTTTTTGCCCCATTTTCTAGGAGTGGCATGGTACGCCACTGCAACTGTTTATCAAATTGTTAAAGTCTCTTTTATTGCCGCAGTTTTAATGAATATTTTCTTTTTATTATTTTATATTTATACTTCTGATTTAGGAGATATCAGCATTTTTCTGAAAGGTGTCATTTTTTCAATTAACTTAAAAAGTACTATATGAACTTGATTGATGATGTGCTTTACATTTGAAGCTTAGCCGAGTTACGTTTTTCTTCTAATCAAGTTTATCAAAAACATAAAATGGGTTTGATTAACTTGAGTACAAGAAAATATAGGGACAACATTCAGGAAAAACCTAATTTCTCCTAAACCAGAAGTAAAATTATAAAAAAAATTAAAAAGTATATATTCATTAAAACTGCTGCAATAAGGGAGACTCTAACAATGTAAATCCCAGAAGATGGGTCAAAAAACATAGTTAAAAGTTTTTTGTTGCTGTTAATACAAAAATACTTTTTTAATCATTCTAAATAAAAGCAAAAGTAGAGAATATTTAAGCTTTAAAACAAAGAAAAAATCAGTCAAATTCATAGTAGTTTTCGAAATATTTGAATTTAAAATATGGAAATTTTTTAGGTGGATAGATTTATTTTTGCTCTCAAGTGTGTATCGATATATTCTTATCCTTTCTTTTTTACTGCGATTTATTTATGCACCATGTTGTCTAATTTAGGTTTTTTAGTGCCTCTATGATAAAGACGAATACATTATTTTAAGCTATGATGGCAGTATTATACACATAACTAAATTATTTACAACAAAAAAATACATACCATAGAAAAAAAGGTAGCCAACAAGCAAGAAACGCCGATACAATTATTCCCAACGTTCTTGCTGCTTTTCTTTCCCGTCTCATTTTGCTGCTAGCACCCGGATCTTGAGCTTTTTCGCCTTCCAGACTCCCGTCCACAGAGTGTCGGAGGGATGTCAGGCCTGCCGATATGCCGTTGATCTGAAGATGTTTGTTGAGCAGCGCTGCCGCTACTTTACTCCTAAAATTAAAAAAAGAACAAGCCGTAAAGATATGTAATGATACGCATTTATTGTATACTATTCACATTAAATGGTATACTGCATTTTCCCAAATACTTTATGTCAATTTAAAAAAAAAAAAAAAAATAAAAACTTGAAAAATATTTTCAATTTTTTTTTCTTTTTTCGAAAAAAGAAAAAGAAAATAAAAAAAATAACAACTTTTTTTTTAAATAAGACCATGGGTAAACCGCTGACAAAATTTTGTACACCTGAATTCATTTTAGGAGGAAATCTTTAAAGATTTCCTCCAGATTACCTTGTATTGAAGTGGATCCTTCATTACCAAAAGAAGTAATATCAAGGGAGCACAACCGTACGTGATTGTACCTGATATAGACCGACGGGTACCGGAGAATGCCCTTATGAACAGAAGTCCCCTCCTATTCGCTCTCCATCAAAAACAAATTTCTTCTTTACGACCAACCCTAAAGCCGGTACTCTACGGAGCCCCAGCCTGGAACAAAATCACCCTTAACAAAAAGCTCTCAGCCAAACTTCCGACCTTCCAAAACAAGGCGCTCAGAATATGCCTCGATACCGCCTGGTTCATGAGGAACAAACAAATACACAGAGACCTCAACATGCCCCTCTTAAAAACGGAAATCATCCGTTACAGCACGTCTTTTATACAAGACAATTTAGATCACTCAAACGTCCTCATCTCAAACTTTCTAGACTACGATTACGAAATCCACTATATCCACAAAAATCTCAAAAACGTCCTTAACCAGTGATGGTTCCCACCAATCCAGGACAGATGCATTCCCAGCATCAGTAAACTAGTCTCACTCCTCCCACACCTCCCTCCCCTCCATATCCCATACCTCCTTATCCCCCTCCCACCCTTTTCCCCGCCCCCATCGCCAATTCATGACAGATGCAACTCCAGCATCAGTGAGCAGGGACTCACTCCCCCAATTATCCATTCAAACTTATTCTATTTTAGACAAATGAGCCATAGGCACTGAGCCTGTCTCTTAAAGATCCAAACAAACTATTGATAATGATAATGATGATACTTGCTCTCTTATTTTACGTATTCCGAGCCGACAACTCCGAGAGCCAGCAGACGACCAGCAACAGTGCCGGTGACTTAAAGGACCCATTCTTAAGCCGTATATTTTGTAATATCTTGTACAGACACCCTTGTGACGGTAGTTGAATCTAAGGTTGCTGCGCACGGAATCATTGGTTTCGCCAATGGCTTAGATAGACCAAAGCCCGTCATAAGGCCTTTGTTCCTTTCAACCCTAGAAAAGACCCATTAAAAAGTGTGTCACGGAATCATTGGTTTCGGCTTCCTGTTAACGGGTCGTATTGCAGAGCCAAATCCGCCCGAGACCCGCAACCGATTTCTGGTGCCTAAGAAAATCCGTAATAGTTTTCCGCATTTTTCGATACTCGGTGACCAAACTGTTCTAAAAGCCCTTTTGGAGGTTTAGACCATCTTACAACCTCCAAAGATTACCTCGAGTTTCTAAGATTTCCTCCGAAAAGGAACTCTTTAAAGATTTCCTTCAGATTACCTCGTAACCTTCAAAAATTTCCTCTAGATTACCTCCAATTTGTACACCTTAATTCCTCTGCTGTTTACCCCTCGAAATAAGATATTTTTTTGAAAACTAAAAAAAATGAAAAAAAGGTTATGTTAAAAATGGGTGGCTAACATTTTAATTTTAACCTCAGATTCGGATTAAGTGGCTCAAAATACATAGGAAAGGATTAGTCGAGTCCGTCCGAGATTTAACTTTTTTTTTTTCGTGTGACAGTGTTATAAATTACCATGGATGTGGGGTGTATACATTTTAGGGAAATAAAGAAATTATCTATGTATAGGCTTAGGACTGATGCATGAAAGAAATAAACTTGGAGGTTTATCGCGTGCATAATAGAGAAAAAGTTATGCGCAGATAACCTGTAGGTTTCTAAAGGTTTTCTAAAACGTAAATCCATTTTTTACCCTGTTGTGTGGGAATGTATTAATAATGATCTTATTACCGTCAATTAGAATTTACTTCGTGGTAACTTTTTCGAAGTAAACACTGCTATCGACAAAAAATAATTTCTCCTATTATAGTATAATACACTTTATTTTTTAGAAAATAAAAAGCAGAGGTTAAAAAGAGTAAAAAAGGTGTCAAAAAAAAAAACAAATTAAAAAAGAATAAAAAATACGTATTTTTCAAGGTATTTTTAAAATAAGTTAGTTTTTGAATAAATGGTAAAGCTGTGATATGGCGTAATGATGTAAGTCCAGTGGGAATGCTTTATCAGAGATTTATCTTTTATTTAGCTGACTTAGATTTTTATAAATAGAACTGAAGTTGGGTCTTCCTTTCAAGTGCAAATATTGGATTTGACTTTTAATCTTATAGTCGGAGAGCTGGTGACCATTTTTATTTCATTATTTTCTCCCGGCTGTATTTTATATTATTATTATTATTATTAATTTTACTTCCAAAGATGTACAATATACATATAAGAAATAGTCATCTTGATATAACAAAAAATAAAAATATACAAGAAATCTACAAGTAAAATTTCAAAAAACAAAGTTAGGTAATACTTAAAACTTAAGAGAACTTAATAGGTACCTAAAATTTATTGAAAGATAAAGATTTCTGGACTATATTGCCGTGTCAAAAGGGAACATAGCATGGTATACTATACTTATTTATTTAAACCTTTAATATATAAATTATGAAAATTTCTTGTCGGAAAACTCCTTTACGGAGTAGAACAGTTTTCCGACAAGAAAGTCTTGGCCCTAGATTTAAATTGTGTGAGGCTGGCTGCACTTTTTATATGAGATGGTAAATTGTTGTAAAGTTTAACCGCAGTAAGCTTTGGTCCCCTATTTACCTGCACCAGATTACTTGTAGGGGAATATAAAGAGTCTGATTGTCTAGTGATGTACATGTTTACATCCCCACAACTGACAAAATCATTTTTATTTTTTCTAATGTACATGACGCACTGAAAAATATACAAACTATAAATTGTCATAATTCTGTTTTCAGTAAATAGTGACCTACATGAGGAATTTTAAGGAGCCTTGAACATTAACCAAATAATTCTTTTTTGAATAGTGAGGACTTTATCAGTGTGGGCACTATTTCCCCATGAGAGGAGTTCATATGCTAATAAAGAATGAATGCATCCATAATAGAAGTTTTTTTTATGTAGCTATGTCTTAAAGTATGTATATGTGTTCCAGAATCACATGTAGATATTTTAAGGGATTATTCTATATTAAAAAATATAAAAAAAGTTCCCATAAAGGTTGGTCCGGGAATGAATCCTAAGGGAGGTACGACCCTTTTAAGGGTACATCTAAAATGTAGTTTTTATTTAATATCTCTGGAACCCTATAAATCACAGTAACAAATTTTTGCACATGCCTAAACATTGATAAAGGCTATCATTTTATGTAATTTTAAGTTTGTATTTTTATACAGGGACGTGCAAAATGGGGGGGCGATAACCCTTTTTTGCCCCAAACTTTATTACCTGTAGATTTTTTGTCATTTTCTCAGTAAAGGAATTAAAAAATGCACCAATAAAAATTTTAACACTGCAGAGCAATTATACATAAGTATCCACAATTCGCTTTTAAGGGAGCTACGCTACTCTTAAAACTGATTTTTGAACCTAGGTGTATATAAGCTTTTTTTCATAGTTTTTTTTAGTTTCTATTATGGATGCTCAGAAAGTGAATTTTTCTGTTTAAATCCAATTTTCTCTAGAACGGTTGTCCCTTCGGTGTTACATAAAGGGTACCTTTTTTATGTGTTTGTAATTAGAGAATAATATTTTATTGGAAAATGTCAAAAAATCTACAGATAAAAAAAGTTTGGGGCAAAAAAGTGTCATCGCCCCCCTATTTCGGACGTCCCTGGACAAAATTTACAACTTAAAATTAAATAGAATAGTAGCCTTTATCAATGTTAAGGTATGTGCAAAAATTCGTTACTGTGGTTTCTAGGGTTCCAGAGATATTAAATAAAAACTATTGTTTACATGTACCCTTAAAAGGGTGGTAGCTCCCTTAGGGTTCATTTCCGGACCAACCTTTATAGGAGCTTTTTTAAATATTTTTTCTATTTTGCGACTCTTATAAGCTCATAATCACACGCATTTTGCGTGTTCTTATAGGGAGTAAAATTATTTAAGAACAGCCACAGTTGACATCGACCCCCTCCGATTTGGCTGATTTTTGGTGGGCATGTTACCCACTTAGAGAGTAGTCAAAAGCCAAAATATTAGGTCCCGCAAAAATTTATTGGCTAAACTAGCCAATTTTCTTTTTTTTTCAAATTTTTGACTTGAATTTGGGTATTTTTGATTACGCAGGTGTTTTTTGTACTAAAAGGCTGAAATTTGGGTTTCTAGTGTAAAATTATAAATAAATAAAAACAGCCCTACTCCATAACAACTCTACTCCGTAACATTTCTACTCCATAACATCTCTAGCCCGTAACAACTCTACTCCACACTATATGCACTTTATTAGCCACTTCAGTGGAATTAAATTTATTTTTATTTGAAAAAAAAATAATATGAGCCTTTAATGAGGCCTTCTCAAAATAGAGTGTACATTTTTTCAAGATTCGAGGAAGTCAAATATATTTTGTTAGACTTCTCATCAAGTGCTCTTTCACAAAGCACATGTGGGAGTGGAATTGTTGCAGTTTCTTTTCTTTTGGCCAATTTAGCTCCTTGACTGGAAGCCTTGGCATCAGGAGTGACACATCCACTTCTGATTCGTCGCTGGAGACGTCGGTGACCTTTGCAACATATCTGCTTTTTGCCAACCTAACCAAAAACACTTAAAGATTCGGATGGTCTGGGGGCCTTGGTGAGGGCATGATTTAAAGAAGGCTCATCATACTTGTCATTTGAAATCTTCCAGAAAACTACTGAATTGTCTAAAACAGAAAGGAAAACATACATAAAAGCCTAGGAAAAAAACAAAGATAGTTACATTAATTAATATTTGGTTATCTTATCTGTCATTGGCTTTATAAAATTAAATGTTTTTATTCCAGGTACTGTTTTAAGATGAGGCATAATTTCTACGTACATTTTTCTCAAATCTTCTACCTCAGTTTTTGAAACAAACTGAAATATAAATTTGCCACTTATCTCTGAACTTCAAAATTCAAATAAGTCATGGGCGTTAATGTACGTAGAAATTATGCCTCATCTAGAAACAGTACCTGGAACAAGAACATTTCATTTTATAAAGCCAATGACAGGTAAGATAACCAAATATTAATTAATGTAACTATCTTTGTTTTTTTTTTCCTAGGCTTTTATGTATGTTTTCCTTTCTGTTTTTAGAGAATTCAGTAGTTTTCTGGAAGATTTCAAATGTAAGTATGATGAGCCTTCTTTAAATCATGCCCTCACCAAGGCCCCCAGACCATCCGAAACTTTTAAAAATACGAAAGTTTTTAATTTTTGTTTATCGATAACTTTTTTCTCACCTTACTCGTTTAAATGGAATTATTAAAAAAAATCAAGATAAAAAGAAATAAAAATGTAAATATTTAATACCTCGCCTCAACTCTAAAGTCGACGCGGCGCCTATGTGAGTACTGGAAATTCGCCGACTACTGCTAATCACACAAAAAAGATAAAGGTACTGTACCATTTAAAAGAATAATCCTGTATAAAATGCAGCAGGGAGCAAATATTAAAATAAAAATTGTCGCCAGCTCTTAAAATATTATACTTCGCAAAAACTACCAATTTAAATAGTATGCAAACATTTGTGGATGTGAAAATGTGAAAAATATCATAGCAACATTTCAGATAAAAAAATTAGGATGGCTTACTTCATTTGAAAAATTGAAAAAATTTATAATTGGCTTTTTTAAATCAACTATATCTCGTATACCATTTTTAATCTATACTGGGTTATTACATTAATATATAGTTAAATTTAATTAAAAAATGCTGCTATGCTAAAAAAATGCTTGTGTAGGGCTTTAGCTCAAAAGCATAAAAGAGTAGAGAATTTTTGTTAAGAGTCAAATGTATATAATTAAGTCTATATTAACTGGTAAAAATTTAATTTTGATATCTTTGTTAATAACGCCACAAATCTTCTGGTCTGTCTACCGTGAATCACCCAGTATATGTGTAAAATGTCTTAATATAAATCGGTGTCAAATTTTAACCTATACTTCATTAAAAACATTTTTTTAACTAAAATTTGGCACTGAATCTTAAGTTGGATTAAAAAAATTATAACAGGTAATTAAATTTTAATTTTTCAAGACTAACCCATAACTTTTTTATTTTTAGGTGGATTATTTTCAAAAATAATAGGGATCTTGCTCTCATAGAATTTAATTTTTCCTGAAAATTTTGATCTATTGTTATAAAAATAATTTCTCCAAAAACAAAAAAAAGTTAAAAAATCAAAAAAACTATTCTTCTCAAAAAGTTTTTTTTAATGTCTTGTCTTTCAAAAAAATAAATTCTTTGAAAAACAATTTTTTGATTTTTTTTTCAATTTTTTCTTTGTTTTAAAAATGGTTTGAATATTTTTTTATTATTTAATTTTATTTTTTTGAAAAAAACTTGAATTTTTGAAACTAGGCCTACAGTGGAAGTATTCTTTTGTTTGCAGCAATGTTTTATTTTGCGTTTTAAATAATTTTAACTTGCCTATTTCAAAAAACGCAATATACTATCCACCGTGATTAGTATACTATGAAATGCGAAGCATTCATAGCTTGTTTATATCATAAATTCTTTATTTTTACAGGAAAATTTTCTTATTCTCCCAGACGTAACATAAGCCATATAATTAGCCATGAGGCACGTTCTTTTCATAAAACGCTGCCAGAACATTCATTCATCTATTTATAATATTATTATATAATATAATTTATGGACAGGTTTTTAGGAAATACATACTTAAAATACTTAAAATATGAATAATACACCAAAAAAAAAATACTGCTACAAACAAAATAATATTTCCCTGTCTACAGGCCTAAGTTCATTATTTAAAACAAAACATTTTTTTTTTAAACAAAAAATAAAAAAATAAAAGCATTAAATAAAAATAAAATAAAAACGGTCGGTCTGTCGATCGGTCGTCTAGCGGTCGCCGGTCGGTCTGTCCGGGAAATCTTGTGGGCATGATAACTTAAGAACGCTGTAAGCTAGAGACTTAAAATTTGGCTAACAAGTATGTTACCAAGAGTTCTTGCTCGGGATTGCTTTTGGTGAACATTAGGATGCTTCAAGTGCCCTCCTTGGGGGAAAAACATTTTTTTTTTTGAAAAATTTGAAAATTACTATATAGGGGTTTTTGAGGTTGCTGAAATTAAATCTGATAACCGAGGAGGCGAGGGGGTAAATATTTTTAAATATTTTCAATATTTTCGTAAAAAATGGTATATAGGGGTTTTTGGGGTCCATTTTAAGAGCGGAGGGAAAAAAATACTGGGGCCCGACAAAAATTTTCTGCCAGGTGTAAATCTTTTTTTCAGTGGTAAAAACTTTAATTTTTCCGGGAAAAAAGGTTCCTCGGGGCCCGGGCTGGCTCTGTCCAGCCCTGGATACAACAACCAGTTGTAGAATTAAGAAGTAAATAACATACAATTGTTATAAATACAACAACAAATGTTATCTTATATCCTAGTTAGTACTAAACTATAGTACAATTTGTGGTTGGCGCATATATAACAATGTTGTTGAATTAATAACGCTATTATTCTATCAGTGCACTAATCGGATTTAAATTCAATAATTGTTTCTTTGCACTGTAAAAAATATTGAGCGAAATGGGAACTGTAAAAATAAAAATTCGGTACCCCACTTAAAAATTCGACAGCAAACGTTTGTTTGCAAATATACACATACACTCTTACTTTAAAAAGTAATAAATCCGATATCACGTTATTAAAAAAATACCTTATATGTATGGGTTAATTACTTTCAATACCTGTATGGAAATTTCACCAATTTTATATTGCGTTTTTAATTTTTTATAAATTATAGTTTTTTTTATGAAAACTATACTTTATTTATGCTCTACTTTGTGTAGGTAAAATTTATATTTAATGTAAATATTTACCAATGTTTTAACACTCAGGGATTGACAATATACAGTCTATATTTTCAGAAAATTTATAGCGAATATAAACATTTTCTCCCCTTTTCCACGTGTTCTGGTAATTTAACTTTCATGTCTTGCTTTTATAGATGTTTTGCTTTATTCAGCAATTCAACGATATTTTGTTGTTTGATTTAATATAATAAATCTTACTTTAAACTTCCGTTAGATTATTATTAGTTATTTGAATAAAATAAATTAAACTTAAAGGTGGAAAACTATTATAATGGTCCAACTATTGGTCCAAACTTTTTCACGCTATTGGTCCAAATATATTCACGCCAATTATAATTAGTGACGCGTCGTTAAATGAATTTTGGGTCAACTTTCGTTTACAGGAAATCAGCTACATTTTCAAAAAAAAAAAAAACCTTTTTGTACCCCCCTGAATCCGAAAATGATAATCGTTCTTTGCGGAAATGCACAGTTTTTTTTTTCTATGGCGATTTTTTATATATTTTTAGTTTTGGCCAAAAAACGTTATGGAAATCTGTTTTCGTTGGAAATAAAGTATATTCTAGTTTAACTAGGTTTGGACCCCCTGAATCCGAAATTGGCCATTTTTTATATATTTTTTGTACTGGCAAAAAAACTGCATCGAAATCTTTTATCGTTAAAAATGAAGCAGTTATTTTGGCCATCTGAATCCGAAAATTGTAATCCTTCTTTGCGGAAATGCACCATTTTTTTCTATTGCGATTTTTTATATATTTTTGACAAAAAAACGTTATGGAAATCTGTTATCGTTTGGAATAAAATATATTTTAGTTATTTTACCGCCCCCCCCCCCTGAATCCGAAAATGGTAATCGTTATTTGCGGAAATGCCCAATTTTTTTCTTTGTCCGCTATTTTAATATTTATTTGGAAAAAATATTATCAATTATATATTTTAATTAAAAAACATCAAACAGACGCAAAATCAACTTAAACCAACGTTAACATTAACCAACGTCCCGCACTAAAAAAAAACACCAAACCAGCAAAGAAATAAACCAAACCAACGTTAACGTAAACCAACGCCATCCGAAAAAAAAACTGTTTTTTTTTTTAATAACAATCTCCTTAAAAAAAAAGCTCATAACTACTGAAAAAAATAGGGCATTTCTACAAAGGAAGGTTATCATTTTTGGATTCAGGGGGACCAAAATAACGAGAATATACTTCGTTTTTAACGATAACAGATTTCCATAACAAAGAACGATTAATATTTTCGGATTTAGGGGAGCCATGGCGTTTTTTTGCGAAAACAATAGAACTATAAAAAATCGCGATAGAAAAAAAAGTGCGAATTATGTTAGATGGTAAGTAATTTGTAACGATATCAGATTTCCTGCAAACGAAAGTTGGACCTGAATTTTTTTTTTCATCTAATTACTATGTCAATTATTTCGCTTTATTGGTGTTAAGGATCCAACCAATTTAAATCAAGCATTTTTAAACAGACGCAATAAAACGTACCATATTTGAAATTCTGCTGTCAAATCCTTTGACAATTAACCTTTAGTCCAGTCAAATAATGAATGTAAATTGCAATAAATGTACACGGGCTGATATTTTAAAGGGTTGTAGTGGATGGTGACAGAAGGCTCCTGTTAGTTTTTTAATAAGGGGCTGTCCATATATTACGTAACGCACCTAGGGGGGTGTCAGAGAAATTGTTACAGTTTGTGACAGGGGTGAGGGGGTCTAGGTAAACGTTACGTAATGGAAAAATCTTACTGCCCTGTTTTTGCGTGATCTTGCCGATGAATCATCGGCGATGATACATTTTCGCGCGGAATGTGTACTCACAGAATACCAATGTGTGTACTATTTTGTGTACCTGTGCATAAACAATATACGTGTTATATGTGACACTCAGTGTAAAAAGGTGTACCTAGTATTTTTTCCCTGTGTGATATTGATTATGAATATTTTTTTAAAGTTTGAGTGATTTTTTCGTGTAATTTTTTTTTTAAGGTTATGTTATACTATATTTTAGGTTGATGTTTGTTTTGTCGAGAAAAACGAATCAATAGTGAGAATACAGTTAAATTTATTGCGAAACAAAATTTTTATATTGTTAGGCGTTACACAGGGGGAGGGGGGTTGGTAAATGTGACAGTTTGTTACACAGGGGGGAGGGGGGGTCAATTTTTTTGAAAAATTGCGTTACGTAATATATGGACAGCCCATATCTTAAATTTTAGTGGTGAGTTGCTAAATATGCATCTTACGATAAAAATGCATATAACCAATTTTCTAAAGAATCAAATTTCCAACAGTTTTAGTTTGAGTCATTTTTTTAATATATTAATATCGAGTTAATTTAAAAATAGCCATGTTGGAGGTAAAATTGTTTTTTTTAATTTTTCAGTCAAATTATTCATCGGAGGATAAAAGTGGCTATGAGCAAACTTGTATTGGGAAAACCCCAACTTCACCCCCAACATGACCATTTTTAAATATTTATAACTCGATTGTTATTAATATATTAAAAAAATGATCCAAACGAAAATTGTTGGAAACTTTCTCCTTAATAAAATTGGTTATATGTATTTTTATCGTAAGATGCATATTTATCGAGATAAGCGCACTCACCCCTAAAATTCAAGATAGAGGACATCTCTTACGCAAATCACCCGGTAAAAAACTAACAGAAGTGTTCTGTTACTATCCACTACTACCCTTTAAAATATCAGCCCGTGTACATTTATTAAAATTTAACAAAGGAATTTTTTGTTATTTCGTTATTACTGGACTACTACTAACCTTTGGCGACTTGTCTGATTGAAACATTTTATTCTTACATTTTAGGAAATTTTCTTATAGGCAACGCCGTTTATGTGCAACTTGGCAACAGAGAAAAAAGCACCTTGCTTTTAAAACTCCAAAAGTCCAAATGAGAGTGTTATTTATTAGTCAGTACTTCGTGTAGCCTAATTTCTAATTTTCTATTAGACCAATAGTACTGGTCATATACAAAAACATTGGAATAGTAAAACCTAGATTAAAATACATATAATGTATTTATAAAATGTTGCGAGTCATTTCTCTATAATCTAGTCTTCTTTATAAACCCAAGGGATATTACTGTATCCCACAATAATCCAACCTCATTTAGAGTTTCTAAAGGAAGCTTTATATCGCATAAAAATACTAGCGAATTTCAGTCTTCAATTTACTAATTAAAAGTTATATTACATAATATAATTTATACGTTACACTTTAATCACATGAATATACTATTATTATGCACCGTGGAATAATAAAATAGTATATTAAAATCCTAGTTTTATAACACACGTTTTAAGCACCGCTTGTAGTGAGTTTTACATTACATTTACATTACATTTTGTTTTAACCTCGTACTATTCTACTTAATTAAGCATCCCCTAAGTTCAGGACTTGTGTGGGCTAGTAGTAGAGGGAACCACCGGCTTTAATTGACTTTCGGACCAATTTATAGGGAGTGTCCGCTTTACAAAGTACAACTTGTTTTATTTTGCTCTAAAATTAAAAAAAAAAGTTTAATTGATGACTGATCTAGGAATTTTTGTTTTGGCTTTGCATTATAATTTTTGTCATGTTTTAAATTTAAAATATAAATGATATTTTGCCATCTTTTATAATCAGCTCTTCTTTTTTTCGCTTCAAGTAATCATGCACGGTAAAAAATAACCTAAAAGCAATATTTTATAGTTCTAACGAACGGTGTTTGCATTCTCCCTAAGAGAGATACGACCCTTACTGCTGGCCAATTATTGGGAAGAAAAAAGCGAATAATTTAGAGAGAGAAAATTTTACTAAAAATAGGGTAGATACCCCAGTTATAGCCACCTTAAGAAAAATTCTGTTTTTATTTCTTTTTATTATGTTCCATTATAATGTTAAGGTTGCAAGTTTTGGTTTTTCTGAAACTTACAATATATCTCTACTATAAAATGAATGTTTAAACAATATAACTTCAGCTGATATGTTATAAAATAAAAAACAAACAAAATAATACTAATTCTCTAGTTTTAGCCACCCAAGCACCGGTTTTAGCCATAAAAATTCACCATTAAAAAAAACTAAAAAGATGTTAAAAATAAATTATTTATATTTTTGTAACAGTTTTAGAACATTTAAAATTTATAGTTTTTTAAAAATATATACTTCTTAATCAATATTTAAAATTATTTCGTTTTTTATTACATTTTTTCTTACATACATCTTTTCTTGGATAATTATCCAATAATTATAAATATTTATTAATTTTATTTATTTTTTATTTATTTGTTAAGAGTTTTTTTGGGATCTGAACCAGCTGGTAGTTTATACCATATTCGACACTATAAGTTTTACAAAAATATTTATATGTATGTGACAATTTCACATTGTGACAGGTTTAGTTTTCAGCTTCAGTCTTGAATCATTTGAGTCATTTTGATGGCCCGTTCTCGACTATATTTTGTATAATACTCCCTTTTTAATTTAAATGTATTATTGGCTAATATTTAAAGGTTGTTTTTGCTAAAATCTTTATTATTTTTACAGTAATTTTGACATATTGATATTTTTTGACATTGGCTATAACTGGTACTACTTAGGTTCCAGTTTTAGCCAATTCTGTGGCTATAGCTAGAAAGAGAAGCATATTAGTGTCCCAGTTATCGCCATGCAAATTTAAGAATAAATTCTGCAAAATATGTATTAAAATATTAATACAGTAACTGTTTAATGACTTACCTTTAACTTGATATAAATGTTTATAAATTCGTAAAATTTAATTTTACCTGAATTAGATATTTAATATTATTTTTCTGGCGGTTTCTTAAGAAAAGTCATAAGAAATTACATTTTTTTCAAAATCAAAATTTTAAATAGGCGCTGTATTCGTTTCGCTACAGTTAAAACTTATTTAACATATTTGTTGTCCCAACTTTTATCATTCAAATCGGATTTAAACGATAATTTTGATCTAAAGTCTCCTATTTCTTAGCTATACCCAAAAAACTACTCTGACTGGCTAAAACCGGTGCAGTGGCTAAAACCGATGATCCTACCCTAGGTTTTTATTTAATAACTTTGGTATACTGGGTATAAAATTTACAGTGTGTCTATAAGACCATATTTGGAATTATATCATCCAACGTATTTTTTGTTCACTTCTAGTTTAACGGAAAACTACTTTTGATTTTTTTATTTTAATTATTTATTTATTTATTTAATTTATTATATATACGGGAGTACCCCATTACAGTTTTATTACAAAATGAGTCACGAAAACTAAACTTGGAAAAACACATTTTTGCTCAAATTTTTGATTTATTACGTCAATGGCTCGTTGAGATCACTATGGTCTGTTTCATCAAGCAAGATAGTAAATTAAAAATCACACAGTAAATATTTTCGAAACAGATTCGAATATTGGATGCGCGAATATACTGCTTGAAAAAACAGACCATAGAAAGATCAGTTTTTCCCTTTACAATGATACCAAAAAGTTAATATTTAACTAAGTTAAGTCTTAATCTCTTCAAAATAATATAAGTTTGTAAAATAATATTCGCTGTTGTTGCACGAGTCTGACTCAAGTTCCTGATGATGCCGCAAAACAAGCATAGCTATGCATAGGCCTGCGGGCGTATTACTTTTTTTACATAGGAGGTTATCGTTTTGGATAGGGTTTTTGGGCCCATTAAAAAAAAAAAATATATATATTTTTTGTTTTGAAATAAATATAATTAATTTTTTTAATGATAAAGAACTGTATTTAGGTTAAAACAGGTAAAATTATTTTAAATAATAATTTACAATAAATTCATCAAAAATAAACGATTTAGCAATATTGTTTTCGTCTATAGACAGAAGTGACACATAAATCATATGTGACATATTAATTGTCAACTTGTCAAAAATTCTTCTGAGGGGTCAAACAAAAAATAAAAAAATAAAAAAACTATAAAAAGTTTTTTTCTTTTTTCAAGAAAAGATACTAAAGTTATTTTCTGCTAAGCCCAAACCCCATTCCTGTGTTCTGTCCTGTGTTATTAAAAATTAGTTTTAGATGCAAGTTTTGAAAGGCTCACGTTACCCCTCAATATTATTAAGTTACAATAAAATGTAGACAAAATCTAACAACGGATCCTAGTAGTGGAAGGTTTGGACATTAAATAACAACTTTCAGTAAAATCCCAGATGTAGCCCTTTTGGAGAAAAAGCTTAACATCTCTTCAGGAGGAATCACGCTTAATACCATTTACTTTTAGAAATGAGTTTGCTTTAATCTTACATAATTTTTGCCGCAGATTTCGAATCCACTTGTATGATTTAGCTAACTCTTTGCATTTTCTAAAAAAACGCAAATACTCATGTATTTAATGCTATTTTAGAACAAACATATTAAAATAGTTTTTTAACCTAACGCTCTTTTGGCGAGCTTAAAATAAAGCTTTACTCCTACTTTAACATCGTAAAACTATAAAGCCTAATATTTGTAAGTATTGTAATGTCGCACACTTTAGCCCATCTTGAGATACAAGTAGCATGCCTAAATAAATAAATAATAATAATAATAACTCTTTAGTTAAAAAAAAATTAATCGTTCTTTTTTATAGTGGAAAAAGGCAAAGATAAACTGACCTTAGTTAAATGTATATCATCGACACTACGTGTCTAAGTATTAAGTGTATAAGTATGAAATAGAAAAGTAGATGTGTTCCCAATGTGAATTTTGCTTTTCAAAAATTTAACATTAGAAGAGCTTATTTAAAGAATGTCCCGGAATGGTTTGAAACCGAAACTTTTGTGAAACTGAATATTTTTCGGATATACAAGTGTGGAAAGTTTGGAAATCGGGAGTAGCTGGGCCCAAAACCGATATCCTTCTTTCTATAATCAATTTAAAGAGATTATAAAAATAAATATTAACTATTTGGTATCATTGTAAAGAGAAAAAAAATAATATTTTTAGTATTAGCGACGAGCCATGGACGTAATTAAGCAAAAATTCGAGTAAAAGCAAAAAAATGTGTTTTTCCAAGATTAATTTTCATGGAAAATTAAAAGTAAACATTTTTTTTTAATAAATGGTATTTTTCTACTAATATTTTATCCAAAATAAATGTATTTAATGACTTTCCATATAAAAAAATATAAAACTAAATTTTATTTAAATAATGACAAAAGCTGTCAAAACTTGAC
>CAUEHQ010000528.1:0-21196 GCA_958510825.1 Brachypterus glaber
AAGCACTTTTTAAGCCGTGAAAAAATAAATACAAAGTCTTTCGATGTGCCAAAAATATATTTTCTTTTTACGGTGAGATTAACTAGATTCCACGATATGAAAAAGTGATTTCGTTCTGAATTGTTTTCTGCCATTTCTGTCTGCTTAACACATTTCTCTATAGACCAGGCACCGAAGATAATTTCTATTTTTTATTTTATTTTAATTGTCTAAATAATAATAATTAAATTATATAATTATAATAAATTTTACACTGTTTTGGGGTTTAAGTTGCTAAATCTGAATTTTAGAAAAATAGTATATTACATAACTAGTGTGGAAAGTGACATATTTCACGCGAGTGGAAAGGTTTGGACTTAGCCGTCAGGCGAGTAAGGAAACCCCACGAGTGTACGAAATACACTTTCCAACGAGTAATGTACACTATTTTTCCTACGATCCTGAAAAAATATAAAGTTTCTTAACTTAATATTTTCTAATTTTTATTATTTATTCAAAGAATTTTTGACAAAAGCAAAGCATACAAAGCAAAAAAAAGGGTACAAATTTATGTATGTTAACCAGGAAATATGATTTTCTTTTACTTTTCTTGGTTTTTAAATTTATTACAATATTATACAATACCTAGCTGTTTAATGGGTTGCTCATAATGCATGCTTTTTGTGTAAATCAAGGCAAGACAGTTTGCTAATTAAATTAGATTTCTTTAGATATGTTCCCATATAAAACAGTAAAATTGTGCTGTTTTAAGGTTTTATAAGAAAAAAGACCGTGTATTTTGATGTTCTTTATAAAATGTAAGGTAACTTATGCAAAAATTAAGTAATTTTTATAAAATCCAGACATAAATAAAACATCCCAAGTTATATCTTGGTCAATCTAGTAAGGTTATAACTATAGTTTCTATTTGTGAGATAAAAAAACAGAAATATTCGGATTGAAAAACATAAAGATATCATAAATTCTATGGTGAAAGGTGGAAAATGGCATATAAAACGAGGTGAGCTAAATTCGTAACATCTACAACGTAAATTAAGGCAAACCTACATACGTGAAATTAGTCAAACTTACATACATAAATATCAAACTAGGGTAATATAAAAATATCAAACTAGTATTATATAAGGCGTTTTCTGAAGAACAAAAGAGTGTGCTAAATGTAATTTTCATAAGGGATCGTAGGAAAATGTTTTATAGGCCGTTTTCAAAATATTGTTTCACCAAAACATACGACTAGCATTACTAGATAATATAATGTTTGGACTTTTATTGTCTTACAAGATAATACTTGAATTGCTTAAAAATGGTTGAATATTGTAAGACAATGAAAGTCGAAACACGATCTAATAATAGTTCTACATTGTCTAAAACCTTTAACCAAAAATTAGGATCTAATTAAAAAGTACAATTTTATAGCCTTAGACTGTAGAAACATTTTTTATTGTGGATTTTTGGCCATAAAATATTTATTTAGATAGTGTATATTTTATATAGGTTAAATTGAAGCAACTATAGACCTAAATATGTTTTATTGATTTTTAATAAACTCTTCATTATTTGCATTTATTTCAATAATTGAATAACTTTCGTGTGTTTTTTTTTTTCATTGTGACTTTATTAAATTATATTTTAAATGATTGTAACAATATTTAAATTGATATGGAATAAAATTTTTATTAAAAGTCGATAAAAAAAAATTAGAACTATATGATTTAATTAACTCGAATGTCGAATGTTTATTTAGTAACAGTATATTCTCTTATAGTTTTAGTTTTAAATATTTTCTTTTTTTAATCGCCAATGACTAAGCGAGGTATGAATAATCTCTTGTCTTAAGACGTTCCACACCATCGCCAAGTACGAATATTCGGTCAAGTTACAAGAAATCACAGTCGGCCAAAGCACGTGCGTACCTAATAGTCGTTTAATCATATGCGTACAATGTACGCCGTACATGCTGTTGATTTACTATAGTATATTCAACTTCGATATGCAGTAGAAGTAAATAAAACATTCGCGCACGCGGCAGCTGGCTCGTGGTTTCATTGGTTAGAACACTCCAATGTTGCGAGAGTAGGGATGTAGAAAATTAAACAGGTCAGTACGTGACTACTTGCGAAGAAGCGTACAATGCATTGCAATGGACGGTTATATAGAAATATTTTGTTTTGAGTCCTATCCTGTCACTAAATCCGTTGTTGTCACGTGCGTTTGTTTACGCTCACTGCATTTTGAAGTTAAATATACTATACACTTGACTAAATATTAGTCGTACTTGGCGAGTAGTGTTGGACCCATTTTAATTGTAATACCTAATTTTTTTTAAATTTTTTTTTTAAAGTTTTACATTTCAGATCCTGGAACTAGATAGCTTAGAAAGTAACGAAATATTTTTTAATGCGCATGCGAGAGGGCAATATTGAAGCAATTCAGTAGAAAGAAAAATAATGTGCAATAAAATTTGCAACGAATCCGTATCTTATAATTTTTTAAGTGATACGTAACATTTTTACTGATAAATACCCCCCCCCCCTCTTTGACGCGGCGTAACGTTTTCGAGACCCCCCACCACCCCTTCCCTAGCGCGTTACGTAATACTTGAACGTTCCCTTTTTAGTAATTTTTTTTTATTACAAGTTCTCACAGAAAACCAATAAATAAATAATAATAATATAATAAATAATGGTAATACATAACCAAAAAAAAAAAACTAAATGTTGGTGAAATTAGCGAAATTTCTGTGTATATTTTTCTGACATGTAAAATAGGAATTGCTTAAGAATTGCACACGAGCTGCATCGCTTAAAATGACAAAATAAATTCATCGACGCATTACAATTGCATTGCTCTTGCATTGCATGAGAGTTGTTAGAGAATTGATCTTGCATTGCACTTGCATTGCTTGAGAATTGCTTGACAATTGCGTAGGGAATTATAGCTAATTAAACCAATTAAAGAGTGCTATATTTCCGAAATAAAGCAAGAACACAGTGTTCTCTGCTAATGAGATGATGTTGATGATTATCTTAAAACCCCATTTTTATACTATTCATAGCGCAAGCGCTAAAATAGTATTATACGGTAGTTTCGAATTTCCCAAAATCGCCAAAAAACGTCATAGACAAACAATTCTTGGATACAAATATGTTCCATGAAAAAATAAGAAACTTTGAGAATGTCCACGGACACGGACACAGACGGGTCCTTCCGTCCGCCTAATGTCACGTTTTTTGTTAACAAGATAACTCAAGAACGAATAATCCGATCGACTTGAAATTTTCAGGAAAAAAAGTTGAAGGAGGGAAAGCTCCCTATTGTTTTTAAAACTAATCTCCCTAAAAACAAAAAAAAAAGTTATGAAGGGTTAAACTTTTTTTAAAAATAAAAAAAAACTATAATTTTTAATATTTTTTTCAATTTTTTTTCGTTTTTCGCAAAAAAAAATTAAAAAAAAAATGTTGAAAATTTCTTAAGCTTTTTTGTTTTTTTTTTAATTTTTTTTAAAAAAAGATTCTAAATTTTAATGTTTAAATTTTTTCCCTTTTCAAAAAAAAGGTCATCTTTAAAAAAAATGTTAAAACTTTTTCCGTTTTTCCCAAAAATAAAATTAAACAAAACCTTGTTGATTTTTTTTTTTCGTGTAAGTATTTGGGAAAATGCAATATACCATTTACTAATAATAATGGAATGAGTAGCATTACATATCTTCACAGCTTGTTTCTTCCTTGTACAGAAATGCTATACATTTTTTCTCAAACTTTGCTCAAGAAACTATTTTAATTTTAAAAGCATTTTTCTCAGACAATTTTCTGGCGCCTGGACTAATATTGATTATGCATCATGTCACGTTCGTCGAAGATCATTTAGATTTTTGTCTGTCCTTCCAAGTAAAATTGTTTATAAAAAATGTATAAGATGCTAGAGCACGTTTTGCACTATTCTTTCAATATTTTTAAACCAATCAAAAGAATAAAATTTACAGACAACTCATAAAACACATTATTATTTACAAAATAATAACAATTATTATTATTGTTTACGCTTTACAAAATTTTTGAAAACTGAAATGTTTTAAAACGTGTCATGTTTAAAATCCTAAAATCTCGCCAGGTACTTAGGTTTTTATAATTTACCCTTTTTATGCAATGCACACAGAAACATGAAGAATAAGAAAAAGAAGAAGAAAAAGAAAAAGAAGAAGAAGAAGAAGAAGAAAAAGAAGAAGAAGAAGAAGATGAAGAAGAAAATGAAGATTAAGAAGAAGAAGAAGAAGAAGTAGAAAAAGAAGGAGAAGAAGAAGAAGGAGAAGAAGAAGAAAAATAATGAAAAGAAGAAGAAGAAGAAGAAGAAGAAGAAGAAGCAGAGGAAGACCAAGAAGGAGAAAAACTGATTTTCAGCATGAATCATTCTGCCGGGCTTTAAATGTTTATCAAATGCATCACAAAAATATTGCATATAAGTGGATAATATTTACTTATCACATAAAGTATTCTTAGAAAAATTCGTAATGGGTATAAATATGTACATAGTAGGTAATATAGTCCAGATGGTAAGTAGTTCAACGGTTGCTAAGTATTTAATTAAAAATGAAATTCCGCATACGCAAATAGAAATGAATTAAATCTGATACGCATTTGCAAATAGTTACTAATTGTAAATGATATTCCGCATTAGAGAGCCTAAATGTGACGTTTACTGTCAAGACAGTAAACGTCACATTTCGGCTGTCTATTCCGCATATGCGAATAGAAACGAATTAAAACATGTTACGCATTTGCAAGTAGCCGCTAATTAAAAATGATATTCCGCATGTACGCATTTGCAAATAGAAACGAATTAAAACATGATATACCGCATATGCAAATTAAAACGAATTAAATTTAAATATCAAATGTAAATTAAAATATTTACAAACTCACTATTAATTATATGCCAAAAGATTTTTTTAGTTAGTCGTTTTAAGTTTGAAGTCGATATGTCGACTGGTTCAAATGTTAAGACGCGGGGGTGACTTTTGGACCTCACTGTATACAAAATTGTACAGTATTTAGTATGGTAACACATTATCAGCTTAATTATTTATTATGTGAGTCACTAGCAAGTTTTTAATCATAAGCAGGCCGTAGGTATGGGGGGTGGGGCGGAGCTTCTCCCCCCACCTATCTCGAAAAGTTGCATATTTTATAGATCCAAAATACAAAAGTTGCATATTTCATTTCATGGATTCAAAATACAAAAGTTGCATATTTCATTTCATGGATTCAAAATACGAAAGTTGCATATTTCACGAAAAGGTGGGGACCTTTTTTTTCTAATTTTTTAAGTAGTTAACTTTTTTGTCGAAGAAAAAAGTTGCATCTTTCAGGGGCTAAGTTTACACCATATGAACTATATTTTAAGTTCAGTTACTTTTTATCTACCTATCTCTGTTTATCGCGTTCTGCAAACAAAGATAGGTAGATAAATAGTACATGAACTTAAAATATAGTCACCATGGTGTAAAATAAGCCAGGGATTGAAAATAAAAAAATTGCATATTTCACGGATTCAAAATACAAAAGTTTCTTACGAAAAGGGACCTTTTTTAGACAATAACTTTTTTGTCGAAGAAAAAAGTTGCATCTTTCGAGGCTAAGTTTACACCATATGAACTATATTTTAAGTTCAGTTACTTTTTATCTACCTATCTCTGTTTATCGCGTTCTGTAAACAGAGATAGGTAGATAAATAGTACATGAACTTAAAATATAGTCATCATGGTGTAAACTAAGCCAGGGATTGAAAATAAAAAAGTTACATATTTCACGGATTCAAAATACAAAAGTTGCTTACGAAAAGGGACCTTTCTTTTAGACAACAACTTTTTTGTCGAAGAAAAAAAAGCATTTTTAGGCTAAAAAAAATTGTCATTTTTGACCTTTCCCCTTTATGGGTTTTTATCGGTTAATCGACTGGACTATTTTATAGTTATAACAAAAATTAAAGCACTGAATCATAGAAGTCGGAAATGACTAGAATGATTGAAGCTATCACTCCGACTTAGCACATTAGATTGTATTTACTTACATAAATGTCACGGACCACCGTTATTTACGATATATCGATAATAAAACCATAGGTAAAACTAGATGAAACGTTGCAAGCACCCTGTCAAAACATCGGCACTATTGTACACTAGAGCCATCTAGTTTGCAAATTTCAAACTAGGTGTTTTGTTTGATTTTAAATTCTGTATCTTTAAAACATTATATTCTAGCAAAAAACTGTATATAACATTTTTTATAGGGCTTAAAAAGAGCTTTTATTAAAAATATAATTTTTTGAAATCGGGTTATAAATATGTGAGATATGCTAAAAAAACCTTTTAATGCTTTAAACGCCAATATCTCGAAAACAATGCGTTTTAGGAAAACGTTGTTTATAACATTTTTTGACCAATTTAAAATTATCTTTTATATAAGTTCTAAATTAACCAAATGAATAAATAATTGCCTTAATTATAAACAAAAAACGCTAAAAATAGGAGTTTTACCTCATTTTCACCCCCTTACCCCCAATCGTTTACCCCCAAAATCTAATCAGCTTTTCCGAATACGATAAGAAACAATATGCAAAAAATCGCAAGTCGATATCTCATGTAAAAATGGAGTTTACACCAAGACAGACAGACAGACAGACAGACGGACGCACTATTTTTTTTACTGATTTCGACTCAGAATGGTCCAAACGAGAAATGTGAAAAAAACGTGGTCAAAGATTTTGACTTTTCGGCGAAGATTTCAATACATCGGCACTCTTAGTAGCACCAAGTGCCGATGTAATAAAACCCTATCTAGCGGCGACTTTAGTCGCTCTCTTACAGGACAATTTACATGAAAAAGTTGCATTCATCATAGAAGATAAATTGCGTTATAGTCAACAAATATTTTTAGAGAAAACTCGCTTATGACTAATCACAGGACAAACCTTCTTGCATCGTTAGCATTTTAAATTTTCTCAAAATATTTCCTACTATTTTTTTCATAGCATCAATATTTTTAGACAAAGGGGCGTACCAAAGAGGACCTGGGGGGGAGTCTCCCTCCATCCTTTTTTGAAAAGTTGGTTAACTTTGATTTATTCTTTAAAAGTTGGTAAATTGTTCTTGCTAGTTGAGAAATTGTCTATTTATTTGGAAAATTTAATTTTTTCTTTTCTTTTAGTTATCAAATTTTTGATCAGTGTGGCGTATAGCTTTTTTTTGGAAGTGTGTTTTTAGAGGTGAGGACGTTTTTTTTTAGAATTCAAAATCTGCGCCAGGAGTAAAGCTTTTTGCAGAGATGATGACCTTTTTTTCAGGGGTAAATAAAGCTTTTTTGTTTCTCTAGTCCTTTAAAATTTTGATAAGGGTAAACATTTTTTTTAGAAGATAATTGCTAACTATTAGGTGATGTATATCTTTTTATTAGTTAGATAATTTTGGTTCTCTCCCAACGATGTCCCTTCGGTATGCATCCCGCCTATCCGTTTGGACTTTTTAACCCACCTCTATGAAAATATAATTTTCATAGAGGATCGTAGGAAAAATCATAATTTTATATTTTTTAAGATCACTATTTTTGTATTATACTAAGGGCCATTATATTTATCTTTAAATAAAGTTATCTGTTTGGTAGAGAACCTTGATTGCATAGCAGCAACCAATTACAAAGGAGTATTCGGCATTTACTAGTATCTTGCCGGTATCGTTAACAGAGACTTTACTTTTAGGTGAATATAATGACCCTAAAAATAAAAAGTATTATGAAAATGCACATAAAATTTACCTTGTGTTTAACAAGCTATAGTAATATTTTTTAAACGATTCCTTTTCTTATTTTATACTACAAGTTATAAAGAATACTGGCTAGAATATTTTGCGAAAATTTTGTATTCTTAACACAGTACTCCCATGGGAGGTAAAGGAAATTTACTCCCACACTTCTCATAAATTATTAATCCTTGTAGTCCCTCCTCGTGTAGGTTTTACCTTGAGCATTATATAACCCAATCCAAATAAGTGCGCAAAATGTATGTTTTTAATGCTCAATGTGAGAAAACCTAATAATAAGGAGATTTTACCCGTATACGAATAAACTCCAATATTTCCATACACAGTTAAAAATATTATGTTAATCCAAATAAATATTATTTAAGTCAAAACCTATTAAAATTATTAAAATACCAAAACCTGAAAGTATTATTTAAATAATTACACAGTCTACCAAAAAAAAATATTATTTTGAATTTATCCAGAGGCGTGCCTAGACGGACACAATATGTGCGGCTTAACACATTTTTGCCCCAAACTTTTTTATATGTATTTTTTTGTATTTTTTGGAATAAATATAGATTCCTTCAATAAAAATACATCAAAAATGTCATATAGTGTAACACTGTAGAAGTCCAAACCGTTTACAAATAAAAAATCCAATTAAGAGGAAGTAACATTTTGTGCCTCTAAAATTTTACTTTTTAAAAGGCTTTAACTTCTTTAATATTAAATTTAGGTTTTTTGGTGAAGAATCGCTCTGCAGCATTAAAATTTTATTGGTGCTTTTTTGGTTCCCCATTCAATATGTCCATCTTCGAAGGGTCGCAACTCCCTTAGGGCTCATTTCCGGACCAACCTTTATAGGAACTGTTTTTCATATTTTTTAACGTAGAACCACACGCTGTACTGTATTAAATTTCGGAATAACCCTGTATAAATAAACTCCAATATTTTCATATGAGTTCTTGAAAACGTCTTTATACAGAGTGGATCATCAGCTTTGGTTATGATAAAAATATATGTAAAAGCAAGCTGCTTTGACAGGCCAATATAAATGAAATATTTCATTATGTGCAGGCAAAGTTGAGAATACAAGGAGACCAAAAAAAAATATTTTAGAAAATGGCTTTATATTTTCGTTTACTACGTTATATATGTGTCCAACAAAATTGCAATGCTCTACTACAGAATTTTCAGTCAATGAGAAAATCCCCAACCAAAATCACATATAGCTGCTATTTCACGCTTTTTGCGAACATCAGTGGTATATATTGGTATGGTATGGCTGTATTATTATTATTATTAAATATAAATATTTCTGTATCTAGAGCGTACAAATTGGTGGCGCCATCTAATGTTACACAAAAGTACTACATTTGAGGTTGGCAGACCTGTATTATCTACATCTAGATATACAGGCGGACAAAAACTTTTGTCTCAAAGCCAGCCCTATTGCCGACACGGAAAATCAAATTATAAATGAAACTAAAGTTTAGTGCCTTATTTGCCACGTCGGCAATAGGTGCTGACATTGAGACAAAAGTTTTTGTCCTCCTATGTATCAAGATACAGATAAATCTTATTAGATTACAGGTCTGTCAAGATCAAATGGATTACTTTTGTGCAACATTAGATGGCGCTACCAATTTGTACGCTCTAGATACAGAAATATTTATATTTAATAATAATACAGCTTTCGGAATGAAAACTCATTTCTAGATGAAGCATGTATATTTTTTCTACGATCTAATAGAAAAGTTAACATTTCTACAAAAACAAATAAAGTTTTCAGATGGCAAATTAACCTATTTCTTAGCATTTTACTTTTTTGCTCGTTACCATGACAGCAAGCGCAAAATTGAATTTTGCGCGCTAGAGTGTAGGCAACCGGCATGTCAGTCGTAAAACAGCTGTCAAGTATATGATACAAGGTGTTGTGTTCCGCTATTTTTTTTACATAAAATTATCATTTATTTTGAACCAAATCCCAATTTTGTGTGCTAAATAGTTTTGTGTGTATATGTTGCCTTGAAGGAATTATGGAGAGTGACAGTGATGAGGTTTTACTTCTAAACCACCAGATTTGCAGAAAATTGAAAAATTAAATGCTGCGACCTTGTAAGGTTATAAATATTCTGTATGAAATTTATTATATTTATTTATTTATTTATTTTAGATCGTAGAAAAAAAAATCATTTTGCGCTCTTAATACAAAAATAACTATTTTGGTTTAGGGTTACTCCATTCATGTTTACTAAAAAAATAATATGTCAAGTAATGACAATGAATGACAAATAGCTAAAAGTAAAACATTTCAGACAAACAACATCCATGGGTCCAGGGGATGCAAAGATTATTTTAATATTTACCTTGATGTAGGCAAGTATCTATTGCAAAAAGAAGATTATGATATATAAATAAAATATATTTTAGAATGTTATGTGTCTCATTCATATTGATCCTTACTGCATATCTACTGATGGTTTATTATTAGAACATTATGGAGACAAGAGAATTGATAGCCTTAGCCATAGTTTTGATAGTGTAAGTATTTTAAAGTAGATTTACCAGTTTTAAATAACCAATTATGTTTTATAAATGAAGAATTGACAGTCTATAAATAGTTTATTAAAGTACTAGTTTCATAACATACGTTTTTAGCGCACGAGTACAAGTTTAAAAAACGAGCCGCTTGCAGCGAGTTTTCTAAAGTACTAGTGCTCTAAAAACGTGTTATGAAACGAGTGCTTTATACAATTTTTACTATTTAGGGATTTTTGTTTTGGGTTGGCATTACAGTCTACACTATGTTTAAAATTCTAAGAACAAATGATATTTTGATAAATTTTACAGTCATATCTTTTTTTCACTGCAATTAACCAGTCCACAATTTTAACACGGTAAAAAATAAGCCAAACACAAAATTTTGTAAAAAATTAAACTTTAAATCGACATTGCACGCAAAACTATCTAGGCTTTTGTATGTTGCCAACCCAACAGAAAAAAAAGTAGAGACCTCTTATGGGCCTATAAGAACACGCAAAATGCGTGTGATTATGAGCTTATATATAAGAGTCGCAAAATAGAAAAAATATATACTGCACGTTTGTCGGTTAATAACCAAAAACAATATTTAAAAAAGTTATCTATCAGATTCTGTCGTTAAAATAAAAAATGGTTTAGGAACGTGGCATTTTGAATGCACGTTACTGTACACCATAAATTGTAACGATTTTCCTTTTGGGAACAAGTGAACAGATACTAGTGACCACATCATGCTTTAAATATATCTAACGTTTTATTTAAATATACATACACACTGTGCTGATGATTCCCAAAAAGGATGAAATAGTACTCACGCTAATCTTGAATGCAAATTAAGTTTTAGTGACTTACCAACGCAAACCAACAGTTAGTCCTGTTAGTAGGAAGTCTACACATTGTAAAATCATTGACAGTTAAATCTGAGGCCCATGCTGATCCAAAGCCCTTTAGCACATGCCCTTTAAGTATAGTGTTAAAGATCTTTGATTCTGACTTACCAGGATAAATTGCTTTCTACAAAATTTCTATAAGCCTGGTTTTAGTTTAACAAAGTCCTACTCAGAACGGGCCCATTTTTGTTTAACCCTTCGTTAGGCGCACGGTCTACGATCGTAAACCATGCTTTTTTTTAGCTGGGTAACTTTTTACACGGAGTGTTTACGCTTGCGCCCCTTCGAGTAGATGTGCATTATGCATCAATCTATTAGATCAGTAATAATTCACACTTTGAATGGGTATAATATTTTTTTTATTCATATTGAAACCTGCCTGGTCTACAATTGTAGACCGCGCGACTAACTACGTTACCTTTTTTATTTTTGCATTTTTTTATTTTGTGTAAGTTTTTATGGTTTCTTTTTGTGAATATTGTTTTTCAAAGTTAATTAGTTTAAAGATAAATTAAAGATACAATATGTCTTTACCACCAAAAAAAATAGCGGTTTATAGGAAGGCACTGGCACGAGTCTTTTTGGGCATGAAAGAGCTCATACGTAATGTTTTTGATAAATAAGGTAATTTTCTGTTCTATAAAACTAAAAATTACTTTGGACACTAAATGTGCCTAAGAAGGGAAAATAAATCGAAAAAAAAATGCTCAAGATATCATAACTACGATTGCAAAGAGCGCATGAGTTACTAAAATATTGCATGATTTAGAGTCAAATTTTATAATATTTTTTTCTTTTAATTTAGGTGTTTTTTTATTTTTTTATAATCGTACATGTTAAAAAAAAATCAAATGTTTTAGTTTCAGAAAGTTTTTTAAGTTATTTTTATTTTTTTACAAATTACCGTACAGATGTAAAATATATGTTAGAATTGTATATCATTTTTCTTTTACCCTTAACACTTACTAAAACAATAATAATTTGAAAAAAATATGTAAATAACTTTTAAATACAACCAAATAAATAACATAAGATATTTGGTTTTTAAAAATATAAATGTGTTTTTTTTTCAAACAAAAAATAAAATGGTCTACAAGTGTAGACCGCGCGCCTAAACACGTTACAAAAAGAGGCGCGCCTAACGAAGGGTTAATAATGATAATTTTTAATTTTCAGATTTTGTAACATAATTTTTATTTTGCTGATTACCTCGTTTAGTATAGCATGTTTTATAAGAAAAATAGACATTTATGATAAATAAGTATTGTATGATTATGTTATAAGTAAAAATATGTATTAACTATTTTGTGGAAGTTTTTATTGAGCCCTAAGTCATACAAGAAGCATCCCCTCACCCACTTTATGCACTATGCTGTTATAGCAAACAGATGTAACTATAGGGCGAAGTTCTTCTTCTTCTTTTTCTCCTCCTCCTCCTCCTCCTCCTTCTTCTTCTTCTTCTTCTAATTTTCTTTGACCCTTTTAGGGCAAAGTTGAGGTAGCGATATCATGCCCGCATTTCGCCAGCGAGTTCACTGGTATCCTAACCCGCGTTCATGCAGCGTTTGATATGATACGATGCATCGCTAAGCGAATCTGACTATTTACTTTTTTTCTCTATTTCTTTTAATATTTTTTTTAATCTTTAGGATTTGCACGAATAAAGGTAGGTACGTTAAACACAAAAGTGCACGCGGTTGAGATTTTTTTGTTTTTTTTTGAGTTTTTGTGGCCATGCAAATAATAAAAAAAGTAAACCATAGAAAAAATTGTTATCTCTCCAAAATATAAATTTATTGTCTATTAAACAAACATTACAGCGACAATTGTTTCGACTTTTTTAACATAAAGTCATTTTCAAGCTACAAATAATAAAAAATTAGGTTGAAAATGGTACAATTCCTTTTAGAAAAACTTACTTTTTTAAATTTATAAACAAATTAACTTGAGTACACATTATTAGAAATGTCATACTGACCTTAACAATATTATTTTTATAAAATCTTCAAAAATTAAACAAAAAGAAAACTACAATAAGTTAAAATAAAATAAATTAATGAAATCTAAAATTTAAAATTGAATAAAAATCTGGGACATCTATCATAAAGTAATCCAAACTATATTTGAAACATTCTAAAGGAATTATCTTTAAACTGCAAAAAAGTAGTTGAACATAAAAAAAAGGAAAGAGATTAATTTATATTCAACTTGGTAATTGGAATAAAATTGGAGAGGTGGCAGCAAATTCATACCTAAAACTCAAAAACAAACCAAAAAGGGACAAAATTTTTGGAAAAATTATTAAACAAAAATATTTATTCCAAAGATTAATGCTCTGTAAGGGGACAGGCAACAATCTCCGGTCTAACATTTAAAACATTATTGTAAACATAAATATTCAAAAAATCTATTTGTTCATTAACTAACCTATCCCTATGAAACTTTTTGTTGTACAAAATGGCAAATTGTTCTAGCAGATCTGTAACTCTATCGTTCCTAGAAATATGCAAAACACTTACTTCATTTTCATAGTCATGGTTGTTGCACAACACATGGTTGGCAAAGTTGGACTTATAGTTCAGACCTGCTAGATCAATATTATTCGCACGTAGTAAACGAAAGTGTTCGTTGGTTCTTATGCAGATTTTTCGATAACTACGGCCTATGTAAAAGCTATCACAGGAACAGGTCAGTTTATAAACGCCGCTCCTTTCCAAAGGATTAATTTTGTCCTTTTTATGGGATAATAGGAGGTTGAGGTTAGAGGGGGCTGAAAAGGACACGGAAATTTTAAATTGTGATAAGAGTTTTTTGATTTTTAAAGAAGGGGGGCCTATGTATGGAATACTACAAAAGGATGATGGGTTTAGGGTTGAAATAGGTATAAGGGAGGTGACTTTTGCTAAATTATATTTATGAAGTTTTTTAATGTAAAGTTTTTTAATTATATTTAAAGGGTAATTATTAACTTCTGCCAAGTGAAAAATTGTGTCTAACTCTGTTTTAAAATCTGATTTATTAAGAGGTAAGGAAAATAATCTGTGAAAAAGGGAATGGAAAGCTGCCATTTTATGGCTAAAAGGGTTAAAGGCTTGAAAAGGAATTAAATGGGAAGTAGTTGTGGGTTTTCTATAAATGGAGACTTGCAATTCACTATTAACGACTGTAAATTTAAGGTCTAAAAAAGGGAGTGAAGAATTAGACTCGATTTCCACTGTAAATTTTAAATTGGGGTGCAAACTGTTTAAAAAATTTAATAACGTTTGAATTTCTTGTTCACTACCTTCAAAAATTACAAAAATATCATCCACGTAGCGGGCATAAAATTTTATGTGCTTTTTAAAAAGGCAATTCTTAGAAAGAAATTCATTTTCAAGATAGTCTAAAAATATTTCGGCCAAAAGGGGGGAGAGGGGGGAACCCATAGGTAGACCTGTTTTTTGAATAAAAATTTTATTATTAAATTGACAAAAATTTTGCTTAAGGCATATTTTAAAAAGTTCTAAGAGGTCATCACTAACATATTCTGGTAAGTTGGATTTGCGAAGGTGTTTTCTGAGTAAGGGTATACATTCATTGACGGGAATAGAAGGGAAAAGGGACTGTACATCAAAAGATACTAACTTGCAACCTGGAGGGACTTTAAAGTTGTTCAATTTCTTACATAATTCTATATCATTCATGACAGAATATCGTGGTTTAAATTTGATATATTTTCTAAACACTTCGTTTAGCCACTTAGAGGTTTTATGGGTGGAAGAGCCAGTATAGGATACTATGGGACGAACAGGAATATTGGGCTTGTGGATTTTAGGTAAAGCATAAAGTAAAGGAGTAGAAGGATTCGAAGGCGTTAAGGACTCAGAAGATTTTTCAAAATATGCTAGAGTTTCGGAGCAGGATTTAAGGATTTTTTTAAATTTGTTATGGAAAGAAATAGTAGGATTTTTATTGGTTGTAATAAAATCGTCTGAGTTTAAAAAATCAAAAACTTTATCTTTATAATCTTCTTGAGTCATAATGACTGTGCATTGGCCTTTATCTGCCTTGGAAACCAGAAGATTATTCGTTTTAATTTTAGATTTTATAGAGGAAAGAAGGGATGTTTCAGGTAAATGGGATATGTTTTGAGTGTTGGTTGGTTTGGTGATAAAGTTGGAAATGGTGGAACCTATAATTGTGGGATTAGGAACTTTATTATCTTTAATTGCTAATTCACATTTAGCAATTAGATTTAGCGAATCAGATTTACTTATAACATGTGGGGAATATTTTAAACCGTTATCTAAAAACGTAATTTCTTGGGGGGAGAAGTGTTGGTTGGATAGGTTGAGGGTTCTAGGGTGAAACTCAAAATTACAAGCGGGAGAATTAGGAGGTTTTGTTTGCTTTAAGCGTGATGTAAGCAAGTTTAGTTTTCCCTTAAGCCTAGCGAAATGAACACTACCCCCTCGTTCAATCTCATCCCTTACCTTGCAGTCCAAAGAGTCCCAAATAACCGGATGTAAAATACAGTTTAAGTCCTTATGCAGAATCCAAATTTTAAAATACAAATTGTCTCTGGCGACGTAAGCTGCTTTTATTTCTGACTGGAGCCAAACCTGTTTTGCAGCATCTATGGCAGTTGCTGCGGATTTAGATTTGTTCTTCGTTCTGACTTGTATGAACTTAGGAAAAACTTTAAGCTTTTTGCAGGACTTTAGGAACCAAATATCCAAAGAAACTTTTTTCCTGGCGTAGTTCAGTTCTTTGTACCATCGGATCTTTTTGCTACGACTAGCATTAATCAAATTAAGAAATTCTTGATCCTTACTCATATTGGAGTTGATTTAAATAAACCATAGAAAAAATTGTTATCTCTCCAAAATATAAATTTATTGTCTATTAAACAAACATTACAGCGACAATTGTTTCGACTTTTTTAACATAAAGTCATTTTCAAGCTACAAATAATAAAAAATTAGGTTGAAAATGGTACAATTCCTTTTAGAAAAACTTACTTTTTTAAATTTATAAACAAATTAACTTGAGTACACATTATTAGAAATGTCATACTGACCTTAACAATATTATTTTTATAAAATCTTCAAAAATTAAACAAAAAGAAAACTACAATAAGTTAAAATAAAATAAATTAATGAAATCTAAAATTTAAAATTGAATAAAAATCTGGGACATCTATCATAAAGTAATCCAAACTATATTTGAAACATTCTAAAGGAATTATCTTTAAACTGCAAAAAAGTAGTTGAACATAAAAAAAAGGAAAGAGATTAATTTATATTCAACTTGGTAATTGGAATAAAATTGGAGAGGTGGCAGCAAATTCATACCTAAAACTCAAAAACAAACCAAAAAGGGACAAAATTTTTGGAAAAATTATTAAACAAAAATATTTATTCCAAAGATTAATGCTCTGTAAGGGGACAGGCAACAATCTCCGGTCTAACATTTAAAACATTATTGTAAACATAAATATTCAAAAAATCTATTTGTTCATTAACTAACCTATCCCTATGAAACTTTTTGTTGTACAAAATGGCAAATTGTTCTAGCAGATCTGTAACTCTATCGTTCCTAGAAATATGCAAAACACTTACTTCATATTCATAGTCATGGTTGTTGCACAACACATGGTTGGCAAAGTTGGACTTATAGTTCAGACCTGCTAGATCAATATTATTCGCACGTAGTAAACGAAAGTGTTCGTTGGTTCTTATGCAGATTTTTCGATAACTACGGCCTATGTAAAAGCTATCACAGGAACAGGTCAGTTTATAAACGCCGCTCCTTTCCAAAGGATTAATTTTGTCCTTTTTATGGGATAATAGGAGGTTGAGGTTAGAGGGGGCTGAAAAGGACACGGAAATTTTAAATTGTGATAAGAGTTTTTTGATTTTTAAAGAAGGGGGGCCTATGTATGGAATACTACAAAAGGATGATGGGTTTAGGGTTGAAATAGGTATAAGGGAGGTGACTTTTGCTAAATTATATTTATGAAGTTTTTTAATGTAAAGTTTTTTAATTATATTTAAAGGGTAATTATTAACTTCTGCCAAGTGAAAAATTGTGTCTAACTCTGTTTTAAAATCTGATTTATTAAGAGGTAAGGAAAATAATCTGTGAAAAAGGGAATGGAAAGCTGCCATTTTATGGCTAAAAGGGTTAAAGGCTTGAAAAGGAATTAAATGGGAAGTAGTTGTGGGTTTTCTATAAATGGAGACTTGCAATTCACTATTAACGACTGTAAATTTAAGGTCTAAAAAAGGGAGTGAAGAATTAGACTCGATTTCCACTGTAAATTTTAAATTGGGGTGCAAACTGTTTAAAAAATTTAATAACGTTTGAATTTCTTGTTCACTACCTTCAAAAATTACAAAAATATCATCCACGTAGCGGGCATAAAATTTTATGTGCTTTTTAAAAAGGCAATTCTTAGAAAGAAATTCATTTTCAAGATAGTCTAAAAATATTTCGGCCAAAAGGGGGGAGAGGGGGGAACCCATAGGTAGACCTGTTTTTTGAATAAAAATTTTATTATTAAATTGACAAAAATTTTGCTTAAGGCATATTTTAAAAAGTTCTAAGAGGTCATCACTAACATATTCTGGTAAGTTGGATTTGCGAAGGTGTTTTCTGAGTAAGGGTATACATTCATTGACGGGAATAGAAGGGAAAAGGGACTGTACATCAAAAGATACTAACTTGCAACCTGGAGGGACTTTAAAGTTGTTCAATTTCTTACATAATTCTATATCATTCATGACAGAATATCGTGGTTTAAATTTGATATATTTTCTAAACACTTCGTTTAGCCACTTAGAGGTTTTATGGGTGGAAGAGCCAGTATAGGATACTATGGGACGAACAGGAATATTGGGCTTGTGGATTTTAGGTAAAGCATAAAGTAAAGGAGTAGAAGGATTCGAAGGCGTTAAGGACTCAGAAGATTTTTCAAAATATGCTAGAGTTTCGGAGCAGGATTTAAGGATTTTTTTAAATTTGTTATGGAAAGAAATAGTAGGATTTTTATTGGTTGTAATAAAATCGTCTGAGTTTAAAAAATCAAAAACTTTATCTTTATAATCTTCTTGAGTCATAATGACTGTGCATTGGCCTTTATCTGCCTTGGAAACCAGAAGATTATTCGTTTTAATTTTAGATTTTATAGAGGAAAGAAGGGATGTTTCAGGTAAATGGGATATGTTTTGAGTGTTGGTTGGTTTGGTGATAAAGTTGGAAATGGTGGAACCTATAATTGTGGGATTAGGAACTTTATTATCTTTAATTGCTAATTCACATTTAGCAATTAGATTTAGCGAATCAGATTTACTTATAACATGTGGGGAATATTTTAAACCGTTATCTAAAAACGTAATTTCTTGGGGGGAGAAGTGTTGGTTGGATAGGTTGAGGGTTCTAGGGTGAAACTCAAAATTACAAGCGGGAGAATTAGGAGGTTTTGTTTGCTTTAAGCGTGATGTAAGCAAGTTTAGTTTTCCCTTAAGCCTAGCGAAATGAACACTACCCCCTCGTTCAATCTCATCCCTTACCTTGCAGTCCAAAGAGTCCCAAATAACCGGATGTAAAATACAGTTTAAGTCCTTATGCAGAATCCAAATTTTAAAATACAAATTGTCTCTGGCGACGTAAGCTGCTTTTATTTCTGACTGGAGCCAAACCTGTTTTGCAGCATCTATGGCAGTTGCTGCGGATTTAGATTTGTTCTTCGTTCTGACTTGTATGAACTTAGGAAAAACTTTAAGCTTTTTGCAGGACTTTAGGAACCAAATATCCAAAGAAACTTTTTTCCTGGCGTAGTTCAGTTCTTTGTACCATCGGATCTTTTTGCTACGACTAGCATTAATCAAATTAAGAAATTCTTGATCCTTACTCATATTGGAGTTGATTTAAATAAACCATAGAAAAAATTGTTATCTCTCCAAAATATAAATTTATTGTCTATTAAACAAACATTACAGCGACAATTGTTTCGACTTTTTTAACATAAAGTCATTTTCAAGCTACAAATAATAAAAAATTAGGTTGAAAATGGTACAATTCCTTTTAGAAAAACTTACTTTTTTAAATTTATAAACAAATTAACTTGAGTACACATTATTAGAAATGTCATACTGACCTTAACAATATTATTTTTATAAAATCTTCAAAAATTAAACAAAAAGAAAACTACAATAAGTTAAAATAAAATAAATTAATGAAATCTAAAATTTAAAATTGAATAAAAATCTGGGACATCTATCATAAAGTAATCCAAACTATATTTGAAACATTCTAAAGGAATTATCTTTAAACTGCAAAAAAGTAGTTGAACATAAAAAAAAAAAGGAAAGAGATTAATTTATATTCAACTTGGTAATTGGAATAAAATTGGAGAGGTGGCAGCAAATTCATACCTAAAACTCAAAAACAAACCAAAAAGGGACAAAATTTTTGGAAAAATTATTAAACAAAAATATTTATTCCAAAGATTAATGCTCTGTAAGGGGACAGGCAACAATCTCCGGTCTAACATTTAAAACATTATTGTAAACATAAATATTCAAAAAATCTATTTGTTCATTAACTAACCTATCCCTATGAAACTTTTTGTTGTACAAAATGGCAAATTGTTCTAGCAGATCTGTAACTCTATCGTTCCTAGAAATATGCAAAACACTTACTTCATTTTCATAGTCATGGTTGTTGCACAACACATGGTTGGCAAAGTTGGACTTATAGTTCAGACCTGCTAGATCAATATTATTCGCACGTAGTAAACGAAAGTGTTCGTTGGTTCTTATGCAGATTTTTCGATAACTACGGCCTATGTAAAAGCTATCACAGGAACAGGTCAGTTTATAAACGCCGCTCCTTTCCAAAGGATTAATTTTGTCCTTTTTATGGGATAATAGGAGGTTGAGGTTAGAGGGGGCTGAAAAGGACACGGAAATTTTAAATTGTGATAAGAGTTTTTTGATTTTTAAAGAAGGGGGGCCTATGTATGGAATACTACAAAAGGATGATGGGTTTAGGGTTGAAATAGGTATAAGGGAGGTGACTTTTGCTAAATTATATTTATGAAGTTTTTTAATGTAAAGTTTTTTAATTATATTTAAAGGGTAATTATTAACTTCTGCCAAGTGAAAAATTGTGTCTAACTCTGTTTTAAAATCTGATTTATTAAGAGGTAAGGAAAATAATCTGTGAAAAAGGGAATGGAAAGCTGCCATTTTATGGCTAAAAGGGTTAAAGGCTTGAAAAGGAATTAAATGGGAAGTAGTTGTGGGTTTTCTATAAATGGAGACTTGCAATTCACTATTAACGACTGTAAATTTAAGGTCTAAAAAAGGGTAGTGAAGAATTAGACTCGATTTCCACTGTAAATTTTAAATTGGGGTGCAAACTGTTTAAAAAATTTAATAACGTTTGAATTTCTTGTTCACTACCTTCAAAAATTACAAAAATATCATCCACGTAGCGGGCATAAAAATTTTATGTGCTTTTTAAAAAGGCAATTCTTAGAAAGAAATTCATTTTCAAGATAGTCTAAAAATATTTCGGCCAAAAGGGGGGAGAGGGGGGAACCCATAGGTAGACCTGTTTTTTGAATAAAAATTTTATTATTAAATTGACAAAAATTTTGCTTAAGGCATATTTTAAAAAGTTCTAAGAGGTCATCACTAACATATTCTGGTAAGTTGGATTTGCGAAGGTGTTTTCTGAGTAAGGGTATACATTCATTGACGGGAATAGAAGGGAAAAGGGACTGTACATCAAAAGATACTAACTTGCAACCTGGAGGGACTTTAAAGTTGTTCAATTTCTTACATAATTCTATATCATTCATGACAGAATATCGTGGTTTAAATTTGATATATTTTCTAAACACTTCGTTTAGCCACTTAGAGGTTTTATGGGTGGAAGAGCCAGTATAGGATACTATGGGACGAACAGGAATATTGGGCTT
>CAUEHQ010000529.1:0-13637 GCA_958510825.1 Brachypterus glaber
GTTAAAAATTTGATTAAAATGCCATATTCTGAACAGAACAACTTTAAATTAAACTTTAAACTTAAACCTTTTAGTATTTCATATTTTTAAGGGATCGAGCCTTTTAACTGTATTTTTTTGTAATTTTTATTAAAAAAAACAAAACAATCCAAAGGCGGATATGTGGGTGAGACCTCTCTTTCTTTTTTTAGTTATTACAATTTTGTATTTACACAAAAAATTAAAAAAATAATATATTGATTTTATAGAAAATCTTATTTACACAAAATAATAATGTGTGTAATTTTATTAATTTTAAATGTACCTATATAATAAAATATTTTAAACTGATCGTCTTTTATTAATATTTACATTTAATAAATGACAGAATTGTTTGAATTAATCTTGTTGCGATTTTTTTAATGTGAAAAAAAGTCTTGTACTTATTAGGAAATTTTGGCGATATTCAAGTTTGTAGCAAAATAAAATTAACCAATCAATCCCTGATTTTTATATCTAGCACATTTAATTATAAAATTGCATATCACCAAAATAGCACAATAGCCTAAAAAAATGAAAAAAGAATACCAAAAACTAGGCCTGGTCAATGAACCAATTAAAGGTCAATGACCATGTAAATTTTTTATATAAAAGGTCAATGACCCTGTAAATTTTTTAAATTAAATTTATATTTTTACGTATTCTAACGTATTCTAACTTAAAAATCTAACGTTAGATTTTTACGTACTTCTAACGTATTTCTAACTTAAAAATCTAACGTTAGATTTTGGTTAGAATAACGTTTGAAACTAACGTTAGATTCTAACGTTAAAATCCGGGACATTTGTACATAATTTATAACGTACTTTTATACAGTTTTCTAACGTTAGAAAACCGTTATTCTAACTTTAAATTTCTACCAGGGTAGTTTAATGCATTTTTATGTATATTTTTAATTATTTATATTTTATTTTTTATATGTTATCATGTATTATTTATAATATATAACAAAAAAAAATGAGTTTGTACATACTTTATACATACTTTGTATACAGGTACATATAAAAAAAGTAATTTATTTACTTTTGAATCAATATAAGCATTAAAAAGTGTAAAATTTAAAATCATATTAAATGAGCAAAATAGTTAAAATAAATATGGTACAGGTAGGGGGTGCCAGGGGCAGACAGAGGATGTTATGGTCCAAATTTTGTGCCTTGGCACAATTTAGCAATGTTAATTTAAAAAGACTTTGACTGGACCCATGATCTCCCCTAAACTGCATTAATTGGCAACATGTGCCCTTCAGAAGACAAAAATAACAACAAAAAGGTAACCTCTATCCCTTCTAATTTTGTGGGGGAGGCACTTAAAACAACAACATCACTCTCCGCCATCTTGACTATGTTGAGAAGAAGTGTTTGAACCATATTGCCAATTATATGGCATAGTAGTTACATTTTACGTATACGACATATAATTAATATAGCTTCAAACACCTTACATTCATATGTCACTGTTTAAAAGCAGCTGGAGGCAGCTTGGGAGCTGGACTCTAACTGTGACTCACTCAACCCCCAGCCTCAGAGGTTTGTAGATAGACTTAACTTCAAAGTGAGTCAAAGGTGTTAAAAGAAAGAATGATCATGGGCGAATGATATTTTGTTTGAATAGAATTTGGTTTATATACAATTTAGAACTTAAGTGTTTTATTAATCTGCACGATTTAGCATTGACTATGTTTTATGTTTTAATATTGCTGTTCCTGGTAACCAAATTCTTCTTTTTTATACAAATATGTATATTTTAAATAGTGCCTGTTCAGGTTTTCTGAAAATATTGCCGGGAGGCAAATAGGCACGGAAAAGCCCTGTTCAGGTTTTCTGAACATATTGCCGGGAGACAAATTGGCAAGATATGTGGTGTGGTGTTCAGGACAATACTGTGGGACTTCCCCTCGTGGAATGGCTATATAGTTGGTTTTGTTTTTTTCTGTACAGGTTTCCTGAACATCTTGCCGAGGGCGACGATGTGGACTCTTCTTATGTGGCTTTGTCATCTTTTTATTGATTGGATGTTGGTTGTCTGGATGCCCTCTTGACTCTGGAGTGACCTAGATCCCTGGACTTGTGCCTCTGTGGAATGCAGATCCTCTCTGGACTTCTGGAGCTGTGTAGTGCCTTTGATGTCCTGGACCTCTTTGGGTGCAGAACGGCCTCTAGTAGTTTCTTGATTGGTGCCCTCGCGACTCTGGAGTGACCTGGATCCCTAGACTTTTGCCTGTGTGGAATGCAGATCCTCTCTGGACTTCTGGAGCTGTGTAGTGCCTTCGATGTCCTGGACCTCTTTGGGTGCAGAACGGCTTCTAGGAGTTTATTTATTGTTACCCTCGCGACTCTGCAGTGACGTGGATCCCTGGAGTTTTGCCTCTGTGGAATGCAGATCTTCTCTGTACTTCTGGAGCTGTGTAGTGCCTTTGATGTCCTGGACCTATTTGGGTGCAGAACGGCCTCTAGTAGTTTATTTATTGGTGCTCTCGCGACTCTGGAGTGACCTGGGTCCCTGGACTTGTGCCTCTGTGGAATGCAGAACCTCTCTGGACTTCTGAAGCACTACCTTTGATGTCCTGGACCTCTTTGGGTGCAGAACGGCCTCTAGGAGTTTATTTAGGATTGTAAGGCCTATAGAGTAGTTGTTTATATGCCCTTCTGGACTCTGGACTGATCCACCCATCCATAGCTTCTACGCAGTGACACCCTCTTTGGACATCTGGAGCTGAATTTTAACACCCTTTCGACCTGTAGTGATGCATCCATCTATAGATTCTTTGGTATGCTCACCCTCTTTGGACATGTGGAGCTGAATTTGAACGCCCTCTCGACCTGGAGTGATGCACCATCTATAGCTTTTGGACTAGTGGAACCGCCTTTGAAAACCTGGAGCCAAGTATCTGTTGTCCTTTAAACAACAGATTACAACCCTTCTTTTGTCACGAAGACTTATTTTAATAGATTTGTTTTTTTTAACTTGTGCAATTTTGCAAAAAAATATTGCAGAGCAAGCACATCCACCTAGTTAATTACTTTGTTATTTTAATAATTAGAATTAACTTATCTTAGTGTTTTTTTACCCCGGTTTTTTCTATTCGTTGATGTTTTTTTTGGGAAGAGGGTTTTTTCAACTCTCTCGCCAGAATCGCTGATGTGCATCCAGCGGATGATGGCACTATAAGGGTAGTCACGGTAAACCAACCCGATAAAAAAAGAATGAAAAGACCAGTGAGTAAATTAGTACCACTGGAAACGGAAGAAACCGAAAACAAAGGCCCAGAACCTACAGTCCGTGTGGGGCTTCCAGTCCTCCATCGGGCGCCTCCCCAGGTGGCGGATAGGGGATCGGCTCGTCAGACAATACTTGGCGAGAGTCGGGCACTGCACAACGGGCTATTCGGTTGTTGGTTTGAGATGGCTGGGGTCGACGGCTATCCCGGAGGAAGCCCCAGCCAGCTCTCATCAATGATTTGAGGCCGCGGGGTGAACTAGGGCCCGAGGCGGACCAAAACTGGTTGGGAATCAAATTCCCGTAAAAAACACACACACATCTTACAAGCACTACACACGCACACTGACACACACACACACACACACACACACACACACACACACACACACACACACACACACACACACACACACACACACACACCTGGGTCGGGAGGGTAGGGATTACTCCACCCCCGTAGGGTGGCTCGTGGGGGCTACTTTAGAGGGAAGTCACGATGGAATGGTAGCGGTGAAATAAGCAGGTCAGGCACGCCTGTGCCGCCGATGAAAGGGGCCCACCCTTGCCTAGCTAGCGTAGGGGGCCGCCCTATAAGTCGGTGTATAATCTTGGGGTGTGCAGCGGCTCCAGGTAGCGCCTGGTTGAGGACCCGCTGCACACTTCCGGGGGGCTTCACCAGGGGAAAAGCGGCCGCCAGACTTCTCACTAAGGATGAGCGCCCGCGAGTCATTCGATGGAAAGGGGGGGGGTCCACGCCCTATCGAATGCCCACACTTACACACTACACAAATACTAGCACACAACTTTGTTCTAGCCATGAATCAAAACGAAAATATGGAAAAGATAGTGCCACAAAAAGAGGAAACAGAGTTCCTCAACTCTATGGAGACGTCCGACGGACACGAGATAGACGCGGTAGAGGAGGAAAAACTCCTTAACTCCCCAGCTGGGTCACCGAGGAAGACGTCCGAAGACACCAACCTCGATGGGGCGGCCGGGGAAGCAGCTGAAGCGGCGGCACTTCGGAAGAAGGAGAACCAAAGAGAGAAGCAGAGGAGGAAGTTCGAGGGATGGCGTCACATCCAGACGACGGGAGAGGCAGGAGACTGATTCCTGACTTTTGTGGTAGAAAGGGACGCCGTCAGGCGCCTAGAGGGGGCGAGCTGGCAGCTGTGCTTCGAGCTGATGACTATTTCCGTAAGGAAGGTCACATCTTGGAGCGGAGTTGTCAGCCGCGGCCCCTCGGGCGCGAGCGGCCCCCAGCGGACCACATAAGTTTTGCCAACCACGCCCCATGAGTGACCCCATCAATGGCGGCGTTAAAGGTAAGCCAGATCAACCTACAGCATAGCAAGAGTGCAACTGGGGAACTGGTGAGCGCTCTTGCTAACAAGGTAGGCGAGATCGTATTGGTACAGGAACCTTATGTTTACAGGAACAACGTAAGGGGGTTAGGTGCAGACGGCTATAAAATTATAGTTGGCAAAGAGGACGAACACATTAGAACATGTATCCTGGCATCTAAGGAGCTGAACGTGGTTCCATTGACCCAGCTGGGCACCAAGGATGTAACGGCAGCTATTCTGGAGCACAAGGTAAGAGGCATTAGTCATAAGGTGGTGGTGGGTAGCTTATATTTGCCGTACGACGGCGTACTTCCCTCGAGGGAGTTAGTGCGCCTGGTGGAATTCGCGAATGAACAGCGCCTACCAGTAATTATCGGTTGCGACGCGAACGCACACTACGTGGTGTGGGGAAGCACGGGTATAAACCCTAGGGAGGAAACCTTGTTGGGGTACCTAGCATCGACCAATTTAGAGATAATGAATAGAGGGAAGGAGCCAACATTTGTCAATCGAGTCCGAAAGGAGGTGATTGATATAACGCTGGTATCTATCACTCTATCAGAGAACATTTTGAATTGGAGGGTGTCGTCGGACATAACCATGTCGGACCATCGAATGGTAAGATTTGAGTTAAGGTCGGACAAACCCGATCCAATCATGAAAAGAAACCCAAGGGCAACGGACTGGGAGAATTACCTCTACCAGCTCAAAAGTCATAACTGGGATTCAGACAGTGAGATACTCACAGAGGAACAATTAGACAAAGAGGTCGCCACTCTAAATAATACCATAATCTCAGCTTATGAGGAGGCTTGTCCACTCAGGGAGGCCAAGGACCGAAATGTCCCATGGTGGAATGGCACGCTGGACACCCTGCGCAAGGAGTGTAGGCGGGCATTCAACCAAGCCTTTAGGGAAGACACAGAGTCCTCATGGGATAGGTATAGAGAGGTGAGAAGGGATTTTAAAAAGGAGCTTAGACGAAGCAAGAAACAAAGCTGGAGGAAATACTGCGGAGACATGGAGTCACTGTCGGATTCTGCAAGGCTGATGAAAATTCTTAGCGGCACGTCTAATAAATCGGTAGGCTCGCTACAGAGACAAGATGGGAGTTGGACCACCTCCAGCGAAGAGTCCTTAAGACTACTGCTGGAGACTCACTTTCCCGGTGAAAGCGTCGAACAAGATAACCCCGAGGTAGAGCAGGGTCCCCTCCCAGGAGGGGACCGGCAACTGGCCGAAGAGGTTATCAAAGACGGCGCGATCAAATGGGCGGTGAAAGAGTTCGACCCATACAAGGCAGCAGGACCGGATGGCATATTCCCAGCGCTACTCCAGGCGGGCATAGAGATCGTTCTTCCCAGCGTGAAGAGGATCTTTAAGGCCAGCCTGGCGCTGGGATATGTTCCAAAGGAATGGAGGAGGGCGAGAGTGGTCTTCATCCCCAAACCGGGGAGGAAGGATTACACAACCGCCAAATCCTTCAGACCAATAAGCCTTACATCTTTCCTGCTGAAAACGCTGGAAAAGATAGTGGACCGGTACCTGATGGAAGGAGTGCTTAGCAGGCTCCACGCTATAGTGCGAAGAGTCGAAAAGGCATTACACCACAAAGAATGGGCGTTGGCCATATTCTTTGACGTAGAGGGAGCATTCGACAGGGCAAGAATGTCAACCATCTGCAGTGCTCTATTAGCAAGGGGCACCCCGCCAGCGCTGGTTAGTTGGGTAAGATCTGCGCTGGTAGAGAGGAATATCATGGCCTCTCTGGGGGACTGTCGTCTGGACATCGGGGTGAGGGGTGGATGTCCACAGGGCAGTTGTCTTTCACCTCACTTATGGTGTCTAGTTATGGACAGTCTCCTAGAGAGGCTGACGGCCGCTGGGCTATACGCACAAGCATTTCAGATGATGGCACGGTCCTAGTCACTGGAAGGTTCTTGGGCACGGTCTGTGAAAGAATCCAGACAGCCTGCAGGATAATAGTAGAGTGGTGTGAGGAAAAAGGCTTATCAGTCAACCCAACAAAGACTGAGCTTATTCTCTTTACCAATAGGAGAAAGATAGAGAACTTTAGGCCCCCCAAATGTACGGAAAACCGCTTGTGCTCTCACAAGAGGTCAAGTACTTGGGAGTAACCCTAGACAGTAAACTCAACTGGAAGGCGCATGTAGACAAAGTCATTGACAAGTCGATTGCGACCTTCTGGCACTTGCGTCGGGCAGTGGGAAAAAGCTGGGGCATGACTCCACAGATTCTATTATGGATCTATACCGCCGTCATTAGACCCAGAGTCCAATATGGCTCGGTGGTATGGTGGCCAAGCGTCAGCAAAACCACAGTAGCTCGGAGTCTGAGTAAGATCCAAAAACTAGCGTGTCTCGGGATCACCGGCGCAATCAGGACGACCCCCACATCAGCACTGGAAGTTCTACTGGGGCTGCCAACGCTTCCGTCCTGGATAAGGAGGGAGGCAATGGCTAGCTACCTTAGAATGAGAGATGTTGGATGCTGGCTGGGTGAAGGGGCAGTCTACGGACATACAAAAATCGCCGATGTTGCCAGAGTAGAGTTACCTATCAGCAGCATCAAGGTGATAGAGGCGGAAGACCGATTAAGGTTTGACAGAGCATTCTCTCTCACTATACCAACAAAACACGAGTGGGAGAACAAGGAAGTTAATTTTGCCCAAAACGCAACAGTGTGCTATACAGACGGCTCCCGGATGGAAAGCACGCAAAGCTCGGGCGCAGGCTTCTTTGTACAAGACACGGGGGTTCAAAAGAGCTATTCGCTCGGCAGGTACCCCACGGTATTCCAAGCGGAAGTCTTTGCGATACAGGAAGCGGCAAGATGCGAAGAGGTTCTAGGGAGTAACGGATCAGATGTATACATCTGCTCCGACAGCCAAGCAGCCCTCAAGGCTCTCAGTGCACCCGGCACAAGATCCAGTCTTGTGCAGGAATGCATAGAAGCCCTGGAGGAGCTAGCGAGGAACAAAAGAGTCCACCTTGTATGGGTCCCTGGACACAGCGGGATACCAGGCAACGAGAAGGCAGACGAACTTGCCAGGCTCGGAGCCGAAACTCCGTGCATGGGACCCGAACCCATGCTTGGTATTACAAGGAAACAAGTCACATCAGCCCTCAACACGTGGGCTGGAGAAAAACTAAGGGAAAGCTGGTCAACGGTCACGAACTGCAGACAGGCAAAGGACTTCCTTTCCGGTCCAAGCAAGTCAAAAACCGCGTGGCTACTAGGAAGAAGCCAAGCCACGATCAGCCAACTCACAGGGATCCTCACGGGTCACTGTGGACTAGGAAGGCACCTGTTCAAGATGAAGGTCGGTAACGACCCCGTCTGTTCGGGTTGCGGGATAGACGAAGAATCGTCCTTCCATTTCCTAGGACAATGCGATCGGTTCGGCAGAATACGACAGGAGATCTTCGGAGTGGCAACTCTCCGAAGAGAGGAGTTGCGTACCCTTGCCTGGACAGATATCTCGACCTTTATAAGGAGGTCCGGCAGGTTTAGGCAGGGAGTAGGGTAGATGTGTGGCTGGGACAGCTCGGGGCTGGCAATAAGGGCCATAATGGCCTAGTTGCCTGGCTTGTAGCCTCCCCACCCTTACCGTACCTTTTTGATTTTTATGAAGCCCTTCTCAAGAATCACGAGTCAAATATAGACAAAGCAAAAAAAAGCCATTTTGACAATATTTTAAATATTTCCCATAATAAAAACAAAGGTGCATGGGATGTAATCAAACAAAATTGTAACCTTAAACCAAAAAAACATTGCCAACCATCGCTAAAAAATTTAGATAATGAACCTTTAAGTCCCCGTGAGACAGCCGATTCGATTAATGATTATTTTATTGATTCAGTTGAATCACTAGTTTCCAATAATGTTGCCAAGAGTCTTCCACCACCGAAAATCCCTAACAACATAAATACTATGTTTTTAGATCCAGTATCGCCAGAGGGGATTCTTGCAATTATATTGTTAACTACAAAGATAAAATCAGCTGGCCTTGACGGGATTCCCTGTTCACTTATTAAAGAAGTAGCAGAACAGCTTATTGAGCCACTTACCTTATAAATAGCTCTTTTGATGCAGGATGTTTTCCAAATGAGTTGAAAACTGCACTGGTTGTACCAATACACAAGAAAGGTGACCCTGATCTTGCAAAAAATTACAGACCAGTTGCACTACTATCAGTGTTTTCAAAAATATTTGAGAGAGCTTTTTATCTGAGACTTACATCATTTATGATAAATAGCAGTCTGCTAACTCCCAGACAGTTTGGTTTTACCAAGGGAAAATCTACTCAGGATGCCATTCTATCACTGTATGATAAAATATTAAATAATTTTGATGATAAATTAAAAACTGCAGGCTTATTTTATGATATGTCACGAGCTTTTGATACCATAAATCATAAGCTTTTACTGCAAAAACTTTTTGCATATGGGATAAGAGGCAAAGCACTTGAGTAGATAAAGTCTTATCTGTCTGGGAGATACCAGATTGTCCGAGTCACTGATGAAAATGGTCATGTTTTTTCTAAAAAGCTCCCATGTGAAACAGGTGGCCCTCAGGGCAGCATTCTTGGTCCTTTGCTTTTTGTAATTTTTATAAATGATGTGGGCCTTGATTCTAACACCGATACTTTGACAACATTATTTGCAGATGATACCTCAGAAGTTGTTTCTGCTGAGTCTATTCCTGCACTTAGTGAAAAGTTAAAGGTTTGTGTAAAAAATATGTCTGATTGGTGTTTTAGAAACGGCCTTGTACTTAACTCTGACAAAACAAACCTAGTCTTGTTTCACCCAAATAGAACTCAGCAGAATTATAGTATCTTGGTACAATCAGGAAAACGCACTATAAAACAAAATGATACTTGCAATTTTCTGGGTGTGTCTGTAGATTCCACTTTAACCTGGGAGCCCCACATTGATGGACTATTGAAAAAGTTAGCTACAAAAAGTTTTTGTGTGCTGCAGCTGCGGAAAACTGTAAGTACGCCCACTCTTTTAAATTATTACCATGGTTGTATAAACTCCCTGCTCTCCTATGGTCTGATGTGCTGGGGAAATAGTGCACATGTCGATAAAGTCTTTATCATGCAAAAGAGGATCATTCGTTTTATGTTTAAAATGAGGTTTACAGATTCTTGTAGATCTGTGTTCACTGAAAATCGCATAATGACTTTATATAGCATGTATATGTTTCAATGTGTGCTAAATGTGAAGGCAAACATTGGTGAGTTCTCCACTTTTGGTGACGTTAATCGTTACAATACACGAAATGAGAATTTACTGTATGTCCCTGCCTTTAACTATATACAAGTAAAAAATGGGCCCACTATGACGTCCATTAGTATATTTAATAAGTTGCCAAAAAATATTCGCTGCTTAAACGGTTTCAGACAATTTAAAGCTGCTTCAAAAGATTTTTTTTAAATAAATTGTTTTTATAACTTGTCAGAATTTTTAAACAAAAACTGGAATTGATTGTTTAAATGTTATATTTATTATGTAATTGTAATTTTAAATATTTCATTTATTGTATTATAATTTTAAATGTTTTATGTACTATATATATCTTTGTGACATTATCCAATACTTCGGTCTTTATGGAAATAAAGTATTATTATTATTATTATTATTATTATTATTATTATTATTATTACTACTACTACTACAGCACCAAAATCTAGAAGAAATACTGCAACAAAACTAGGTGTATCAAATGTCACCACGCTACTCCTATTCTGTATGTGTATGGTAAATATGGTTACCATAAGGAAGATAAATCAAGGGTTATACGTGGAACATATAGGAGCTGCAAAGGTTGACAGAGACATGTTTCGATTAGAAGTATGCATCCCAAAAAGGATGATTTACAAAAACGAATAAATGGTAAATCGGATGATAAAACAGCTGGAAGAGGTTTGCAACAAAGCAGGTGAATTGAGTTCAGAAATTCATTGCACTGAACTTATACACCATTTAAAGGAGGAACAGCAAGAGTTCCAGTGGGTAATGAGAAGTATCAATTAGACAACTACGCCCAAAATTTCACGACGAGGACTCCTGGGAAAGATGCTGACTGCAGTGTTTGGAGTGAATGATGATGTGTACCAGGACATCAACGCCCTAGATGAGAATCAGCAAAACCTCATAAGAAACTCGGCCCATCAAACGAAACTATTGCTATCATCCACAACCAACATGAGGGAAGCAGAGATGAGAACAAATCGCACGTTACAACATCTCACTCGGAAGGTGAATCAAGCAGTTCAGGCAATCAATGAAATTGGTCAGTGGTATGCAAGGGTGGATAAAAACCATCTAAACATAGCCATATTAAACGCATACCAGCTGGCAAACAACTATGTCCAAGAGGTCCATAAATACTGCCGAAAAATACTGGATGTATTTCTAAATCGTGGACACATCTACGAGTTCCTCTCACCAGCCCAAGTAAGCGAAAGCATACTAAAAGCGTCGCAGCAACTACCGTCCAGTTTAGAAATCGGGAGATCACCTGTAATTGCAACGTCAGTCAGTCAGAACAAAACGGAAATTTTAATACAAGGCAATTTCATTATCACAGAAGTAACAGAATATACAGTGATGAAGATCACACCAGTGCCTGTCAGTATCCAAAACAACTACTGTTGGATACAACAGGTAACAAACAACCTCGTAGCGGTGGACTACAGCATACAGCTTTACTTTGAGCTGACCAATGAAGAATTGATGGGTAGCATCAAACTAGGAGACCATGTGTTCGTCACGTCACCCACAGTAGTTCGAAACATAGAAAGCAGTCCACACTGTGTAGTTGACCAAATGTATGACCGAACAAAGGAACATACCTGCCCATTACAAAAAATGGGCATAAAATCAATCATATGGAAGCAGTTGTACATGCCAAATACATGGATGTTCAACACAGGCCAACCAACAAAGATAGCTGTGACGTGCAATGGGAGTCGGGAGGATGTTGTAGTAAACCAAACAGGAATTATACACATCTCTCAAGACTGTAGCATCACCACCAAGCAAAGTGTGCTTAACCCAAAAATCATAATCAAGAACCCGGTCTTGACAAGTGGACTAAAACCATTAAATATAACAATTCCAGAGTCAGTGGAAAATCATTTGTTTCAGGAGAGGATACCAATCTCCGAGGAACCCGTCATCAAAATGACCGATCAACTCGAAGGCAATGACTACGAGACACCAGTATCATATGACCATGTTTGATGGCGGATTCATTACGCCACCGCAGCTACAAGTGTAACAACCATAGTTATAGGTTGTTCAGTCGCGGCCATAACTCTGGGTATACTACGATCGTGGCAGAGATGGCGCACCAAACCAGTCACCAGTCAACCTCAGGAAGAAGAGTTTGTGATGAGACCGCTTAGACCCCTTCCAGAAACTCCCCATGTTGTCCCCCGGCAATATGTTCGGACTCTGAACAGGGTTTTGATATTTATTAATAGACCCAGATAACAATAGTGATTTCACTGTGACGACACACTGACGTCACAAGTGAGTCACATGTGAGCTCACAACTGCATACACTTGTATGCAGTGAGTTCACATGTGAGTCACATCAAGTTCACAGTGTAAAATTCACATTAGACTCACACTGTGATTCTTCTTAGAGATCAGAATTTTTTATACCATTTCATTTTTTACACTTTTTACTTTTATTAATAAATAACAATGTAAATTACCAAACTAATTATTAAGACATATTAGCCTATTTAAGAACGGCAAAAATTTGTAAAGTAATATTGTTGTTTAGTTCTTAAATTTTTAATTTAAATATGAAACAACATAAAACATTGTAAAATTATATACTTCCTTATTTTGTTTGTGAAATAGTCTTTCAAAATACCATCCGTGCATGTTGAATTATACATAATTTTTTTACTGTATATAAAAAAATATTTTGCTTAAGGAAATTGTTTTCGTTTGGACTGCGGTCTCGGAATTTTGTAACACGAAAAATGCACTTAAACAATTGCCAAGAAAAATATTTTTTTTAATACAGTAAAAAAATGATCGATAATTCAACATGCACTTATGATATTACTATAGTAATATATATGAGTCAAAATCAAATTTTTACTACTTTCTTGTCCCCACTCTAAAAAAAAGTTATTCAATATTTTTTTTTAGAGAATCTTACATATTCTAGTACTACTCAAATGGTTTTATTTGAAAACTTAAAATACAATGTAATAAATATTTTATGTTGAGAGAAAATATTGGTTTAATAGTAATTTTTATCGAAATTTTGTTGTCCCCAGCAACATTTATATACATTTATAAACATATTTATTTTATTTGTACAAAGTGTTGCATTATGTTTACTTCTTTCTAATTATTTTTAAAAGACACTTGATAGTGTTATTATTTTATAAACTAAGCAAAGCTTTTGAGACCCAACAAAAAAAGTTGTCATCAATAATAAGTTTGTCCCAAAAAATTGATGTCCATCTACGTGGCAAAACGTAGTCGTTTATTACATAACAATGAAACGTTTTATCACATATGTAATTATGCCCAAATAAACCCTATTTATAAAGTACTTAAATGTTAATGTTACTTTTCTTTTAATAACCCCACTTTTTTTATTGGGGAGGAATTTTCGAAAAAAATGTCCATCACCGTGGTTATAGTTTTTTTTCTAATTTTCAGACTATGGAATTTTAAATTTTTTATCTTTTGGTCTTAAACAATTGGCCTTTGTGATACAATGTTCTGATAAAATTTTTAGAAAAATAAATGAACATCTAATATTTTTTTTAAGTCACTACTTTAAATGTCCATCTACGTGGTTAATGTCCGTATACGTGGCAAATTTGTATTTTTATTTTTCTTTTGCAATAAGTCGTTTACCACTTAACTTGGAAAAAAATGCTTTACATCAAAAGAAAGCTTATAAAATTCTCTACAAAAAATGTTCTATGCATTTTTACGCTACGGCTAGGACCCTTTGAGG